>OV049856.1:32124849-32302349 GCA_920104075.1 Melanargia galathea | reverse complement strand
TACCAGACTGAGTATAGGTAATAGATATTAATTATTATACGTCCACCGACCACCACCATCAGCACCATCACCACCACTAGATACAGCCCTTTAACGACCCACTGTTGGGCAAGGTCTCCTCTCATAGGACACTGGTAAGCAGCGGACTTAGGAAAGAGGGACTTAGAGCTTAGACTCGCCACGTTTCTCCAATGCGGGTTGGAGCGCTTTATCGACTATTGTCACATGATATTGATAATGATAATAGCCAGAACCGACTGCTTTTAAGCCGCAGTTATTGTAGAAAACCTAGGTATGGGTTTTCTACAATAACTTATTGAGTTTTCTTGCCTGTATTTTTTGGCTCAACCTAGATATAGAACTTAGGACCTCGTCCGCAGTCGACTATCCTAACGAGCGAGGTAGTAAATAACAGCAAGAACGTTAAAATCAAAGGCCAAAACTTTCATTAAACGATTAAAAACTCCCTAATTGCTAATTAAAAACATACAGTGTTTTTAAACATCATTTTATTGTTCATAGAAAATTAGTTCGCAGCAGTTATTAAATACCTATTAATTAATAGTAGGTAAAAATAACATTCATAATAATATTTATCTACTCTCATATCTTAAAATCCCGAATATGAAATCAAAATGTGTCTTATATTGGACTACTTTATTCACATACATCTATAATATTAAAAAAAAAAAATTAAAAAAGTTCATTATAACACTACTTTGTTAGGAAATTATTGCAAAGTAATGTTATAAAATAATTTTTTCTACATTATAGTACAGGCGCACTGGGTTCTGGTATTTTTGAGCCATGGCGGGAAATTCGTGCGACCTCCTTGCAGTAGATGTGTGTAACTGTACAAACGCGTTAAACATTGTGAATTGTGTTAAATTGCAGAAGAGTAACTACTAAAAATTAAGTTTACTTAAAATTAAGTAACTACTAAAAATTAATAACTATTAAAAATTAAATTTTTGATAAGCTTGAGCTATTTTCCGATCCACTAATTTCTATAGGACATTAGGACTCCTCTACTACTATTAATTTCTCTATGGTAACCCAGGCTGTATAGTCAACGATCTTGGCCTGTCCCGAAAGGGACGAACCGAAAAAGAAGAAGAATCTCTATGGTAACAACTGAATTTTGACGCCATACGCTAGTTATATTATTTAAATTTTTTATTTGTTACTCAAAACTTTACAAGACATGGTTTTTATTGTGCGGAAAAATGTCTAGCAGTGATACTGAAGAGAATTTAACTCCACCTGACCACCGACCAACAATCTTTTGCCAGCAAAATCAAGGAAAACTTACGACAAATATTACCAAGATTTTAAGGTTTGGATTTTAAGATATGAGTTTAGATAAAGTAGTGTATGAAACTCTACATAATTAGTTATTAAAACACTCGCGTAATACTATTAAAAAACTCGCCTGCGGCTCGTTTTTTAAACTAACACTCGTGTTTTAATAACCTCTATTATGCAACCGTTTCATAAACTACTATAATATATCTACAGAAATTACGGTAAAATTAACGATAATTAACAAATAACGTTAAAAAGATTTACCTCTAAAATCGTATACCCGAATTACTAATTCCGCGGAATTCTGACGTTTCGTAATGTTACCAGAGATAAAACAATTCCCACAAAAAGATAAAAAATTCAAAACTTATGCAAATACCATGAACCATTATTATTATTTCTATGGCAAATACAAATCAACTGCCGCATGTAGACATGACAAATGCCTGACAGACACGTCCGCGTCATGGTGATAATGTCATTCGACATCCATTTTGCAATAAATTTTTTCAATGTGCTTCTTTTCTTTTCTATTGCTGTTAGTGTGCACGTTCTAGTTTCCACTCTTGGTGTTTTCTATTTTAGGGCGAAACGACTAATATTATTATTCGGCATATATATTTATTATGACAGGGAATTAAAGTAGTTTGAGGTAAAATCGTACTTCGTAGATGTACCCTGTTCTCCACCCTGTCCACCCTGTTCTCCACCCTGTCGTCGACCCTGTTCTCCATACAAATAACTCATCTGTAAATGACAATGATAGCTGTCAGAATTTCGCGGAATTAGTAATACGGGTATAGTCTAAACATAAAATGTACCTATACTACATAAAACAACGATAGCGTAATGAACATAGTGAATGCATAGAGATAATAATAATAAGTAGAGTAGGCATACCTACCTTAAAAACGTGCCAAAAATACACTCACACACGCACAATCCTGTAACATAAAATGGCGCGTGTTCATTGTGATGTCTCAAGTTGTGCGTGTGTGAGTGTTCATGTATACATTTTAGGGAGGCCATCTTAAGGGAAGTTGCAATAAAATTTCTGCCACGATCTGTTTTATTGTTATGTTTAAAAATGTAGTGTTGTCTCTTACACACTTATGAAAATTTTGATAAGCTTAAGCTATTTTCCGATCCACTATTTTCTATAGGACATTATGCCAAGTCCTCTTCTATAGGTTCATGAGTGAATGTCAGATGTATCGACTTAAAATCAAATGTCAATGTCAAATTTCGCTGAATTTTTGACAGATAAATGACAAGTTGTCACTTTCTTTCAATTTCAACTCGCAACTTGTTTGCAAATGTAAACAAAGAGCGAAACATTAACTAAATATGCGATTATTATTCAGTCACAAAAGTAATTCAATCCAGCCTATCATTATCAATGTGTTCTAATAATTGCAAGGCCAAAAATGGACGCTGACGATCCAAGGCGACCACTTTTAGGTAAGTTTAATAATATCGTTTTGCGTAAAATTGTATTTAATTTTTGCAATAGCTAATTTATTGCGTACATAAAGGTCGAAGAACTATTATTCAATGGTATTATGACCCTGTTTACTCGGTTTATCGAAACAAATACTTAACTAGTATCTATCATTTGTCTGTTACTTAACTTTAAATTATAAGTGTATACGTCCATTCCTTGTTTCTAACAGGTTTCAAAATGTCCTTGCCTTGAAATCATAATAATTATTTTTCTAAAATAAAACAGCATTTCAGGTATTGACATAATTTATTCTGAATTTATCAAAACTAAGATAAAACTAATGTTTATTATTTTTAAATAATACTTATATTTATATGCTTGATCCTGGACATTTAGTTATTTGGAATGATACCAAAATAGCATAAGTTCCATCATATATCATAAACAATTACAGCAGTGAAACACACCTCATTGGCTAGGCAGCATGTATTGTTGCCCGCAGTAATGAGCAAAACAGACTTTCACTGTCCAAAGTTCCACAACATTTTCACAACTTTTTTTTTAATTAAAATATTGTTCAGTTAGTAGTTCACTTCCACTTTTATCGATATTTTTTTATCTGTAAATTCATGAAGAATAAGCTGCTGTATCTGGCTCCGTACTCTTAGTTTTCTATAAGGTTCCATTTCATGAAAGAAGGGTAGCAGGGATTTTAAATACATTAGGTCAAAATCTTCAGGTTCTTGACTAGGACTTGAAGGTTCATCATTTATTTCAACATATTCTGTTTTGGGGACATTTTGATCTTCATATAAAGTAGCATCGTCTGATATGTCTGCATAAATATCACCGTTTAATGTGTCCTGCAATATAGCATTTGTTCTGTTGTAGTCCTC
Organism: Melanargia galathea; assembly: GCA_920104075.1. Classification (NCBI taxonomy): domain Eukaryota; kingdom Metazoa; phylum Arthropoda; class Insecta; order Lepidoptera; family Nymphalidae; genus Melanargia; species Melanargia galathea. Next base: position 32,298,704 of record OV049856.1, on the reverse strand, counting down.
CTCGTCCGAAGATTTAGTGCTGAAGTGTTTGTGCATAAAATGTAATCTATTAAAATATCGCCACATGCCAGGGTATCTGTCACCCGTCTTCATACTGTATTTCTTCAGTTCTCTATTTAGTGTGTCACGCAAGTTCTTCCATTTAGCCCGTAATAGGTCCTCTGTAAATATAAAAAAAAATCAGGATTTTAAGAATTTCCACCCTTATCCTACTAATATTATAAATTGTGATAGTATGGATGTCTATATAAGTTTGTTACTCTATAACGTCGCAACTACTGAACCGATTTGGCTGAAATTTTGAATGGAGATAAATTATGTCCTGACTTAAAACGTAGGCTACCTTTTATCATGGAACAATCTACAGTTCCCGCGGGATTTTGAAAAACCCGAAATCTATATTTACAGCTATAGGTAGATTACTATAGCAAACTTCCTTGAAAGTAGGTATAAAGGTTGGAATAGGAAGCGGAAATGGAAACCAGATATACACGATTCCCTCAGGATTTGTGAAAAATCGAAATTCACGCGGGCGAAGCCGCGGGCAAAAGCTAGTTTCAATATAAAAATTCAAAAACTTTAGCCATAAGAAATGTCAATATAAAAACAATCAAAAAAATTTAAAACTGTTAAGTAGGTATCAGAATTTAAGCTCTACTGTATTATCTATGGTTCCATGCTTCTTTTGCTATGTAGTTCAAATATCAATAAATGCATTCATTTAGACTACAATTTTAAAAAGTCAAATATTAAGTATGTATTTTATCTGACCTCGTACATCAAGTTGACTAGCAATTCTGCGCCAGGCACGCGAGGTCTTTCCTCTGTCGTTGTAATCATAATTATGCACATCCCATATAGGGTAGGAACACCGGTTTCCGGACACGCACCTGTTATCGTCCACCGAGCGGATCACTCTTAAGAAACGCTTAAAAATAGAAACATTATAAGACTTACATAAAAATAATGCATCTCTATGCCAACTTGAATGTCTTATCAAGACACAGAGAAAGAAAAAAGTCTATTTCACTTAAGTTTCTTTGAAAACAAAGCGATCGAATTTTGAGTATGCAATTAAGGAATGAAAATGAGCCGTGTGGAGCAAAAAAATTAGTGGCATGCTTCAACTATCGCGGGAAGTTATTAATCATTTTACTATAAGATTTAGTTTGATTCTTCTTTGTAGCACTTACTTATGTTTCATAAAATACTGTGAAAGTGTTTTTTTACTTTTGATTACATTAGAATACAAATAAAAGGGGTGGACGACAACTAGTTCACTATTTTCTTAAGAAAACCTGTTATCGTCCGGGCGGTCAAACACAGGTTTAGCGTCTTAATTTTAGGTAGTCTTGTTATCAATCGAGGTGTGCACAAAATTGGAATTAAGTTTATTAATTCGAATCCTATACACATACACTAGTTAGTGACTAGTCTTCGTCCACTTTTTCCTCATTGTATATAAAACTATGGGTCTTCAAAATCACGCGTGGACGATATCTAAATTTGCACTGAATAAATATTCTAAGTTTCGACCACCAAGCTATTATTTGAAAATAAATAGATTTAGTAAAAATATAAATAATTAAACTTGTTTGACAAAAGAATTACCTTATATTTTATGTGTTTCTCCTTGGAACTTTGATATATTTATAAGTTAAGATAATATTGTCGATCATTATAATTTGTGGACAAAATTTAAAATAGAGAATCTGAAGTGCACCGGTTATCCGTCCACCTATATTTTAAACTGTATGAAAAACATATATTTTTTAATATTATGTTATTATTTAGGCGAATTTTGATTATTACTCATATCTATAATTTATTTATTATTCATCTACAAGTTAGTCCTTGACTGCGATCTCATCTGATGTTAAGTGACGATGCAGTCTAAGATGGATGCGGGATAACCTGAAAGAGGTACAGCAGAATCCGTACCCTTAAACTTTTGAAATTATTAAATTGAATTTACCAAATTGGTCTGCCGAGAATCAAGTAGAGGATCTTCCACTAATAAGACTTACCCCTGCGCCATGCCAGGGAGGCTGCCAAATTATATGTACCTACTTTTATATAATGTAAGTGCGATGTGGTAAAATACGATGCAAGATAGATAGGCGCAAAGTTGGTAAAGATATTATGTCATATTGTAGACTCTATAAACCGCGTTAATAAGGCAATAGTTTTTTTATCTGTTTTATTTTAAAACAAGCAGTTGACCGCTATTGCGTATGCGTAGAAAGACCACCACTTTGTATAAAGTTCTTTATCACCCTGTGAAAGTTCTGTCAAAATAGGTTCAGCTGTTTTGAAAAGTTAGTACATATTACGAATAGACGAAAAATAGAAAACAATTTTTTTATAAACGGTTATGTGGATTTTTAATAATGTATAAGTTAACATAAGTTCACTAATAAAAACCCATATATTTCGAAAAGACGGACAGGAAGTTAATTTTAATTGGTATAGATATTAAATACATATTAAAGTGGTGTTAATATTACATATTCAATTACTTACTCATTACATGCATACTTTTTCATAGTAAATTTCTCATAGAAATCAGTGGACGGATAACAGGTACAAGGGTGGACGATAACTAGATTTAGTGGACGATAACCGGTGAAATCGACATTTTCAGCTTTTTATTAGGATTTAAAAAAAACTAGTTATCTGACTAAAGAAATACTAACATGCAATGAAAATAGACTATACTAGAAGTATATTTTAACAAGTTTTTGTTTAATTTTTTTTATAGAACATATATTTTCACCCTCTCAAACTCAGTAACTCCACTAAATGGACGATAACCGGTAAGAAAACCCTACACGGCCGTCTGCTCACTTCTGTGATCAACTTAACCACCTCTGTCCTATTCAGTTTCACCCTACGAGGCATTCTAAACTAAACATTCTACACACATCCAACGTTTAATTATTGTTTTGATAGTTAATCAAGCGCGATAATTTATCGCAAGATTAACAAATAATTTCGTCGCGCGAAACTAAAACGCGTGCCGTCTTGCCACTTTGGAACTTGAAGTTTGGTCTTTGAGAGTTCAGCTGTCAAGTGTCAATTTGTCATATTTGTGTCAACTGTCAACAGTCAAGAATGACGCCATGGGCCATGAACCTATAGAAGAGGACTTGGCATAATGTCCTATAGAAAATAGTGGATCGGAAAATAGCTTAAGCTTATCAAAATTTTCATAAGTGTGTAAGAGACAACAATACATTTTTAAACATAACAATAAAACAGATCGTGGCAGAAATTTTATTGCAACTTCCCTTAAGATGGCCTCCCTAAAATGTATACATGAACACTCACACACGCACAACTTGAGACATCACAATGAACACGCGCCATTTTATGTTACAGGATTGTGCGTGTGTGAGTGTATTTTTGGCACGTTTTTAAGGTAGGTATGCCTACTCTACTTATTATTATTATCTCTATGCCATGGGCTTGTTCTGTGGTAAGACATAAGATTTATCTCAAAGTTATCTACCTAGCACGTTTAATTAAAATTCTTTCAGTTTTTGTATGTAATTTAATAATATTTTTGCTACTAAAACCCTGTCGCCAAATTCTATTAATAGGAAACAATTGATAACTACTAGCGCCATCTATCTGTCATGTGTAAAAGTGAACACAATCTATCTGGCGCAGCGAGCGGCGCGGCGGCGCGCGACGGCGCGGCGCGGCAGTCGCGGTGCTAAAATATCGAACTCGATAGATAAAACTTTTGTCCGTTCCTCTCTTTTAATAAAATGTACCTGCGGTCTACCCGCGCAAGTCTCCCATTCGCCACCAATGGGGGAGAGTTTTTCTAAATGTCGTCGCGTCGGGAGGTGCAGCACTACTTTAGGACCTTAAAACCTTATTCCGATAAGAATGCATAGCGTCATACATTGACCACATTAAGGCCCTTACAGCGAGCGATTTATCGTATTAGTACGATGCCTTGCTTTGATAAATAAATAAATAAAATAAAATATTTTTTATTGTTTCACGAACAATTGTCACGTCGATTTATCTGCCACAGGTATCCAACGAATAACGATGCCGTATCATTATTCAGAGGAGGCTAATTCTGTCAATCCGCAGGGAGCATTGTCGAAGAGATGGGAATATAATATATAGACCTGTCATTTAGACAGAATTAGCCCAATATTGATTTTAAATCCGAGGACATGATAATATGGCTAACCTACCTGCTCAAAGTTTTATTATAAAACGAGCGGATACCCGCGACTTCGTTCGCGTGGATATTGATTTTAATAATCCCGTGGGAATCATTTTGTTTTTCCTAAGCTCCTTTGAGCTCATACCTTGCTAAAAACTGTAAAAAGTTCACTGGTGGATGTTTAGGTACATCAAAATGTAAACATCCGCCAGTGAAAGTCCCATCAAAATCAGTCCAGCCTTTCAGAGATTAGCCAGTAGTCTTTAAAGTATCTACTTTCTAACAAAAAAAGAATGAATGAAATCGGACCACCCGTTAACGAATTACAGCTAAATACACATTTTGCCTTTCATCCCCTCTCCCAAGGGAACCGTGCTGAATTTCGGGATAAAACGTATTCTATATGTTACTCCATAGTATGAACTTAAATCACGCCGAGTTTCATTTCAATCCATTCAGTAGTTTTTACGTGATGCGCGCACAAACATACAGACAAACAGACAAACAGATAAACAGACAAACAGATAAACAGACAAACAGATAAACAGACAAACAGACAAAAATTTCAAAAATAGCATTTTTACGTTCTATTACTTATCCCTAACATCCCCCAGTTATTATTTTGCAAAAATCTTCAATGTACAGACACGGCAATTCTACGATTTTGTTATACAATATGTAATATGTATAGATTATTATATGTATAGATTAAGATCCTTTTTTAGCGATTTATTTGGGGTCTGCTCTAAGTATGATACTTTATAGCTACTTTACATCGAGGTTTTGGAGTAAGTATGGATTAACCCTGCAATTCTTCTTTACGGATGCGAATCCTGGACCATAAAAGAGGATCTACGAAAACGTTTAGAAGCATTCGAAATGTGGGCCTACCGACGCATGCTGAAAATTAGCTGGACCCAAAAGGTTACCAACGAGGAAGTCTTGCGACGAGTTTGTTGTCAACGCGAACTTTGGCAAACCATCAAAAAAAGAAAGGTTGCTTATCTGGGGCATGTGCTTAGACATGACAGATACGGACTCCTGCAACTGATAATGATGGGCAAAGTGGCAGGCAAGAGGCGCATCGGTCGCAAGAGGAAGTCTTGGTTGCGCAACATCAGGGAGTGGACTGGGATTGCGAGTGCCGCCCAGCTGTTTAGCCTCGCAAGAGACAAGGCACAATATAAAATTCTGACGGCCAACCTTCGCTAGTCGGAGAGGCACCTAAAGAAGAAGAACCCTGCATAAACTATACCTACCTACTTAGTTGTTATCTTAATTGTATAGTCGTTTAATTCTAATAACATACAATTCGCTATGCTATTTCATTAAAATATTTTATTACAAGCGGACACTCGCGACTTCGTTCGCGTGGATATAAATATTGGTTTTAAAAATCCCGTAGGAATCATTTTGTTTTTCCTAAGCTCATGTCATGCTAAAAACTGTTAAAAGTTCAGTGGCGGATGTTTAGGTAGATCAAAATGAAAACATCCGCCTGTGAAAGTCTCATCAAAATCGATCCAGCTTTTTAGAGATTAGTCGGTAATCTTTAAAGTATCTACTTTCTAATAAAAAAAGAATGAATAAAATCGGGCCACGCGTTACTGAATTACAGCTAAATACACATTTTGACTTTCATCCCCTCTCCCTAGGGAACCGTGCTGAATTTCGAGATAAAAAGTATTCTATATGTTACTCCGTAGTATGAACTAAAATCGTACCAAGTTTCATTTCAATCCATTCAGTAGTTTTTGCGTGATGCGCGCACAAAGATACAGACAAACAGATAAACAGACAAAAATTTCAAAAATAGCTTTTTTACGTTCTATTACTTATCCCTAATATCCCCCAGTTATTATTTTGCAAAAATCTTCAATGTACAGATACGGCAAGTCTACGATTTTATTATATGTATAGAATAGATAGATAATTATTGCAATATGTAGGGCTCGGACTATTACCACAGCGACGCCCCTACCCGTAATATCCTAGGAGAAATGATCGGCCACATCTTGAAGTCATCAATTCTAAGATCTGGCCACGACATATACATACCTACATACTGTTGAATTGATAACTTCCTGTTTTGAAGTCGGTTAAAATATTATCGCATAGCTTGCAGTGTAGCCACTTATAATTATCCCCTACCTTTGACATCACACTTGTCTGATTGCCACTCCGTTGAACACGTGTCATCTGGTATTAATTTAACATTAATTTAACATTAACCGGTCCCAGTGCGACACGCGCGTTTGTTTATAATTATCTTAAATTATATAGATACGGGTTATATATCTCAAGATTTTTGAGTGGTTTTGTTTCAAGTTTATATGACATTTCGTCGTAAACCCGCTACAGCGGAATGATTGGACCAGTTGGTAAGTATGTTTATGATTCGCATTGTTATGCAGTTTCCACTGGCAAATAACTTCCGTAATTCTTGTTATAAGTATGCTCAACTTAGTTATGTTTTAATAGACTGGCTAAAACTTGCAGATATTGACTTGCTTCTAGTTTTTACACTGTGCAAGTGAAATGTTTACTTCCTATAAGTGGACAATTGGCAAAATCACGTGACAAATCACAAAAGTCGTTAAAGCCCGCCAACCCGCATTGTAGCAGCGTGGCAGGTCTAAGCTCTAAATCATTATGAGAGAGGCCTGTGCCCAGCAGTGGGACGAGTCTATCCTAGCGCGCCCATAAACAAAGGTTAATCTTTACCTGTGGTTTGTTTGATTTCTGCGAAAATATCCTAATTTCAAAGTTAATACGCTATGGGCTCAAAGTTTGATGTATTATACGTAACTACCTACGTCTTAGTTTCTATAGAGCCTGTTTACAAAACTTCCTTGAGTTTGATTTGTTATTCAAATATATACATCGACTCTTAGTTGTCATTTCCATCCTATACAAGGGAGGGTTTTTTTTAAATATTACTACAATTTAGCCTTTGACTGCGATCTCACCTGATGGTAAGTGACGATGCAGTCTAAGATGGAAGCGGGCTAACTTGGAAGAGGTATGGCCTATGGGCAGTTTTTATTAAATCCATCGGAATCGTACCGGAACGCTGAATCGCTCGGCGGCACGTGGAAGCCACTACAAGAGATCTTTGTCCAGCTGTGGACGTTTATCGGACGTCGACGTCGAAGATGAGAATTACATGGGAGTACACGAGACATTCCACTATCGAGATTTAGGCAGGCGTGTGTCGGTTTGGCCGTTTTTAACTCCCGACGCAAAAACGACGGGGTGTTATGAGTTTGACGTGTCTGTGACCTGTGTGTGTGTGCGTGTGTGTGTCTGTTTGTCTGTTCCACCGTAGCGCCCAAACGGGTGAACCGATTTGAATGCGGTTTTATTGTTCTTCGAAAGGTGAATTAGTCAGCAGTGTTCTTAGCTACATTTATGTCTGATGAAAATCGGTCCAAGATGGCCGCCACCACAAAATGGCGAATGTCGGGGGTTTTTCAAATTTTTAATTTATACTTGTTTTTGTAGGTGCTTTTCTCAGACCCTGGTTATAGTTTCAAGTTTTTGTATAATATATCATATCGTCACGATTACCTCACTCCCATTAATATTCATTGGACATTCAGAAAGTGAACAGTTCCTATTTTGAAATAAATTACCGACTCTTTAGCGGTTACATAATGGCTTTCTTGAGATAATACCTGATGTCATGCGAGCCATATGCATCGCCCGCGGTTTTCTCTTAGTTGTTTTATGCCTTTAAGTTTTAACCGGTATTATAGATTTTTAATTCCGTGAAATTCTGACGTTTCTTTTGCCTGTATTAATATTTGTGTTGTCACTCCCAGGTTGCCCTCCAAAAAGCAAATGGCGCGACATAGGAGGAAAACTGTGCAACCTGGAGTCGTGGAGGAAACGCGTGCCCATCACCGTCTGGTTGCCGCGCTACGGCGCTGACACACTCGTGCGAGATACCATAGCAGGTATAGGTCACACAGCGTGCGCGCGTACTCGTGTACGATTTATAATACGTGTAACTCCCGACACGTAAGTCCAGCGCTGAGCGAGAGAAGTGCGCGCAGCGTCGTACGAGTGAGCGGGACACGGTACGATTGGAGAGCCAATCACCGCTTACGAACGATCCGCACGTCCGCCCCGCGACCCTCTCACCTCCCCAAGGTACCTTATTTTCGACTTCTGCGCATTGAAGGTCAGCGATAGACTTATTATCCGCGACTTATAAAAGTTATATTTTAGAAAAAAATACTCGGTCCGTTAAATCGGTCCAGCAATCTTAGAGAAATCGATTTTATAGACGCGGATTATAAGTTGCGGGCAACAGCTAGTTTTCTATGACCTGAACACATTGCAAACACTCGATGCCTTTGTGTATAATATGTATACTGCAGTGGCGAAGGATGGATATTTTCAAAAGGGAAGCCGGGATAAAAAATCCCTACACACCAAGCTGGAAAAAAAAGCTCCCACCTTCACCATTTATTTAAGCACTGATATTTGAAAATACTTTAAATATGATAATTTGTAGCTTTGAAAAAACTTGTGTTACTAGCAAAGGTTTAAAGTACAATTTAATACACCTTCCACCAATAATAACTAAATCAAAAAACATAAAAAATAATAAGCACACGAAACACGACGCGCGAGTCATAAACACTTTTTGTGAAAGTTAAATGATGTTAAAACAAAACACATTATCTTTCGAAGATGAAGCATCTTCGATAATGTTCCCAAATTCAAGACTTTAACTCCTTGTAATAACACTCATAACCCGCTCAAAATCGGCTTCCCAATTGCCTTTTTTTGCGCGTGCTAGACACTAGACAGGGAAGGATGTATTGACAAATTTTATTGGAAATGCAGGGGTCAACTGTTTACTACACGATGTTTTTCTATGGGAATATAAGCCGTCCCAAGTCCGGCATATTCGTTACCTGCTTACTGCCCGTGGCACTATACTGGTCTGAACAAATTAGTTTTGTTCATTGAATTGTTTTGAATGTTTTTTTGTAATAAGTACCTATTGTATTTGTAAAATAGTGAGTAAAAGAAAAAAAGATAGTAGGTAACTACTAACTAGGTAGGTAGGTATGGATGGCATTTTTGAAAGGGAAGCCGATGGGAATCGTGTTATATGGAGACTTCGCCACTAGTATACTGTAATATTATACAATATATGTATAGTTCTTTATATCGATTACTATCGATACTAATATTATAGGTGCGAATTATCTGTATGTCTGTCTGTTCCCTTTTCCTTCCTCAACCGTGCAGCGGATCTTCACGAAAGGGACAGATTTAGCTCGTACCCTGTCGAAGAAGACAGGTTACATTTTATACTGGAATATGAAAGGGATATGAAATTATAAAAATTTAAATCCACGCAGATGATAAATTAAAACTATAATTAGATACATGAAGTAGATAAATGGATAGTACCTATTATTATATGACGTAGGTATATAAATACATTTTATTTCAGGTGTAACAGTGGGCCTCACCTCCATACCGCAAGGGATAGCGTACGCGATGGTAGCCGGTTTGCCGCCGCAGGTAAGCTATTTTTTTTTTGTCTCATTGTCCTACTTTAAACCGGAATTCAACTTTTCCAAAACAAGTAAAAATGTTAAAAAACCGGCCAAGTGCGAGTGGGGCCTCGCTCTTTTATGATTCCATACATATTTGTAACTAGCCGACCCCCGCGACTTCGTTCGCCTGGATATTGGTTTTTATATAGAATCAGATCGGACCCCATAATTCTTTTTTGTACCTAAACTAAATGTATCCTAAGTTACTCCTTAACATCACCTATCTGCCATTGAAAGTTCCATCAAAATCGATCCAGCCGTTTCGGAGATTAGCTGGAACAAATAGACAGGCCAACAAACATAAATTTAAACGCACGCCAGTTTAAAATAAGCCGTACGTACAAACATCCGCGTCCCAAGTTATTGGAACCCACTAAATGCCCGTCATTTCTGAACTAAAAAACCTATGACCTTGAAATATTTACGGGACAATATATAAAGTACTACCTTTCTAACAAAAAAAGAATGAGTGAAATCGAACAACGCGTTAATGAATTACAGCTAAATACACGTTTTAACTTTTATCCCTTCTCCCAAGGGAACCATGCTGAATTTCGGGATAAAAAGTATCCTATAACCTACCTCGGAGTATAAACTCAAATCGTACCAAGTTTCATTCGAATCCATTCAGTAGTTTCGGCGTGATGCGCGGCCAAGATACAGACAGACAGACAGACAGACAGACAGACAGACAGACAGACAGACAGACAGACAAAAATGAAATAAATTGCAGTTTTGGCTTCAGTATCGATTATAGAGTGCCCTCCAATAAAAATTTTCAAAATATCTTCAATGTACAGAATTGGATCTGTTACAGTTTTATTATATTATAGAAGATAGATTATGAACAACATAATATTTTGGGTATAGAAATATTTAATTTCCGAGCTAGACATCGCAACAAACCGACAGACAGATAGACAGGCAGCAGAGTGACAGACAGCACAGTAACATTAATAATTTAATAGGGCTTGGTTTTTAGGGTTCCATACGCAAAGGGTAAAAACGGAACCCTATTAATGTCACTCTGCTGTCTGTCTGTCTGTCTGTCCTGCGGTCACAGGTCTCCTAGCTCGCAGACGAAATGAGTTACAAACCTAAAATTTTGGTATTTTGTGTAGAACGTTGACCCAAAATGAAATATTCAATTAGAAATTGAATTAAATTATTTTTCAGGGGGGCTCCCATACATGAGAAAGGAGCCAGAAAAAAAATTTTTTTCTTACCCTAGCTTGTGGGGTATCATTGTTTAGAGCTCATTAAGTAGAGTAAGAATATATATTTTTTTTAATTTTTTGCTCAAAATATAAGGAAATGGGGGGCCATCAAAGTTGTCAGTTTTAGACCATTTTTGTGACGGGGGCTATCTCAAAAACTAAACTAGTTAGGAATATGATATTTTGGTATAATATGTACCATATGCTCTATTTAAACAACAAATACTGAAAACAACGATTCATAAAATAGTTTATAAGCTGTGACCCAAAACAAACGAACATTTTTTGGGTTTTTCTTTCACGGTTTGTTGCGATGTCTAGCTCGAAAATTAAATATTTCTTAGACCCAAAATATTATATTATTGTTCATAATTATGTACGGAACCCTAAAAGAGCGAGGCCCGACTCGCAATTGGCCGATTTTTTACCATTTGGGTACGGAACCGAAAAAATGTATACCCGTATTACTAATTCCCCGGAATTCTGACGTTTCGTAATGTTACCAGAAATAAAACAATTCCCACAAAAAAGATAAAATATTCAATACTTATGCAAATACAAATCAACTGTCGCATGTAGATATGACAAATGCCTGACAGACACTTCATGGCGATAATGTCATTCGGCATCCATTTTTCAATAAATTTTTTCAATGTGCTTCTTTTGTTTTCTATTGCTGTTAGTGTGCACTTTCTAGTTTCCACTCTTGGTGTTTTCTATTTTAGGGCGAAACGACTAATATTATTATTCAGCATATGGCTTTTTATGATGACAGGGAATTAAAGTAGTCTGGGGTAAAATCGTACTTCGTAGATGTTAACCCTGTTCTCCATACAAATAACTCATCTGTAAATGACAATGACAGCTGTCAGAATTCCGGGGAATTAGTAATACGGGTATAGCATCTGTGCCATTGAACTAAAAAAAACAGAAGCAGCGGGCGTACTCAGTAGTTACTAGTTAGTGTTGCAGTCAACCGATAGATGTCGCTGCGCGGCGTCGACGTGTTTCCGTGTCGCGCTATGTAGATTCTCCCGCGCGCAATGACCACCCCCGGGCTCGGAGCATCAAGCATACTTACCTGGCGTAGGGGACACCGTGATCAAGAAGGCGGTTCCCCCAGAGCGAGGCCCTTCCATTGCACTGCGGCTGGGTTGACCTCTGCGATTATCCCTAATGTGGATAACTCGGACGCGTAATTTTTGGTAGTGGGGACTGCGTACGCGCCGTCCCCCATATAAGTACATAATATTATTCCGAAATAAAGATGCCCGACATTATTGATTATTGGAAAGTCACAACTCACAACCTTCAGCAATGAACAATATGTGCACTGCGCAGGGAATAACGGAAAAGGAACGCTCTCTTCCCGTACTATCATTAGCTCAATGCTGCAAGTGCATATGAAACCTTGTTTATTTTTTGTAAAGTGAGCCTTTTATTGTGCCACCTTTTGAGAAGCTGCTCGATAGACTTTCACTTTGTGTAGTTTTATTAAAAAAGTTCGCAAGAAATATTCTCAACATAATAAAAGCGTACAGGTGGTATAAGCTTAGGGTGAGTCTTGTTGTTTGATAATAGCAAACAAGGCCTCCTAGTGGGTGGGTTGGTTGGTGGGTTCACAATTTTTTAAATTTAAATGAATGTGACAGGTATTCCGGATCGCTCTTATTATCTGCCACTGTTACTCAAAGTTTCTTACGGGATCTCGGGTCCATGATATAAAATGATGAAGTCCTACGGCTTAAAAAACAATATATAGGCGACTATTGCTTTAATCTACGGCACTACAATTACTGCCATGATATTTAGTTGTTTTAAAATGTATTGATGTACCAATCTGAATGTGTACAATGAGAATGACAAATAATTTGGTTCCAGGTGGGTCTATATTCAAGCATATTCCCAGGCATAGTTTACGCTATCTTTGGCAGCTGTAAAGATGTCACAGTTGGCCCCACAGCCATATTGTCTGCGCTATTGGCCAAGTATGTCGCCAAGTCAGCGGACTTCGCCTATCTTGCTTCCTTACTGTCCGGCTGTGTTATTTTACTATTTGGAGTCCTGCAACTAGGTAAGTTTAAATTTGTGTAACTTTCTAGTGTCCAAAAATATGTTGCCAGTCGTATAAACACCTCATTTACCAAGTATGAATGACTTCTGCCAGCCATATTTGTCTTTTTATTGGCTAAGAAAAGTGCCAGTTTGACGGCCATATAAGTAGGTACGTATTAACAGCATTATTTAATTAAGAGTGGATTGCACGCCGGGCGGTTTGGGTAAGGTGAACGTTTAACGTTAAAGTGTACCACCAAAAAAGATCCTATTTCGGGTTGAGCAAGTCCAAAGACTTTTAACACCATGAAGGAATGAATTCAGCCTTGTGCAACGCTCTTTGCTGGTTTCTTGGTAGGAAAATTTAAACTTAACAGTAACTTAGTTCTAATGGCATGACTAGTTACAAGTGATACTTAATTGTCATATGTGCCATTATAATAAGCACAAACTATAGAAATAGAAATGAAATTTTTATTAATATTGCAGGTTTTCTGCTGGACTTCATATCAAAGCCAGTAATAAGCGGTTTCACCACGGCCGCTGCGCTACAAATCTCTGCTTCACAACTTAAATCTTTATTTAGGATTACAGGTAAAGTCTGTTCGTTTTCTTACGGTCACCTTTGTGTCGCGCCGCCTCCGCCGCGCGGCGTTTTGCCATAGGCACCGCCGGTGACTTCAAAACATGCCGCGCGGGGTGTACAGGCACAAGAGATTTTGGCTTTTTACATAGAAGCCTACCTACTCATATTTTTTTATTAAAATTCTCTTTCCTTTTTTATATTTTTTTATATTCGTATTTTAATTCAATATAACCATAAACATAAAATATAATATTATCATGAACACGGGTCTTCTCTCAATTCCTTAAAATGTGAAGGATTTTAAGCATAGTCTACAACGCTGGCCAAGTGCTGATTGGCAGACTATTCGGAGATTCTGTTAGAATAGAAAAAAAATTACAAACAGTAAAAAAATAATAAAAATAAAAGCAGAATACTAAGAGCACCTGCGCCTGTACCGACACTATGTTACCGAACGGACTTTAGATTATGTAGTGCCGAATTATATTGTCATAAGAAAACATTGCCTCTTTATCACTTGTTCTGCGCTCTAGCTTGCACGCTAGGCTATGCCAGCTGGGCGTGCCTTCTCTATTGCTTGTTCCGCGCTCTCGCTGGCACGCGGTATGTGACAATGAGTCATGCTTTTTTAGCCGGCATTCATCGATTTTAAAGAAGTTTTCAAGTCAAAAAAATAATGTTTTGTTTTACTAAAGCTTTACTTGTATTCTATTTCTCGTAGGTTCCTCAGGCAGCACGTTTATTGATGCGCTATCAAACTTCTTGAGCAATATAAAGACGGTCCACCTGTGGGACACGGTGCTGGGAGTGTGCACTATTATAGCGCTGCTCATCTTGAAAGTGAGTGTGTACGTACTTTTACGTGATTACGTAATTGTTAGTTAATTCATTAACTTAAATATATAAAAGGAAACTTAACTGATTGACCGAGTTATCAACGCACAGCTCAAACCACAGGACGGTTCGGGTTATTTGTTGTTATTTGCTCTCTTGTCCGTCTGTCTGTCCGTGTGTCACCACCGATGTTCTCAGGAACGGGTGGACCTAGCAAGTTAAAATTTATACCAGATACTATAGACCTCTATGGCTCTATATTGCCTATTAGTTGCATAAAAATCAAGGTCCTGAGTCAACACCTTCTATTCCTATTTCTTATTTGTCTGTCGTGTAATTCACACTTTTTTGTAATTGAGAATCTTTTGCCCGATGATGATGATGATGATGATGATCATGATGATGAAGATGATGATGATGTTGTTGTTGTTGATGATGATGATGATCATGATGATGATGATGTGTGTATTTCAGCGTTCTACCCTCAAAACATCGGCGACGGACGCGCGGTGTCGCTCGCTGGTGGCGGCGGGCTGGCTGTACGTGGTGCGCGCCCGGAACGCTCTGGTGGTGTTCGCGGCCTCCGCGCTCGCTTACCTGCTGTTCCTGAAGAACGTTATACCATTCGCTTTGACGGGTAAGAAGATATATATACATAGACAAAGTAGATATATACGTGGTGGTGTCGTGTGGTGCGGGTTGTTACGTTCCCTCGAATATGGTTGAGCGAAGCAATGGCTGGATCGTCATGCTCGTGAACTGGTGCCACCGTCGGAAATGGGGCTACTTTTGTCTGCCCTTCTTCACATGTGTAGAATTGTAAGCACCATTCCGAACCTGTGGTAGATTCATTTGTCGATTCGTAAGCGCTTGTGAAAGTTTATCTGAATAAAATTGAAAATTATATAAATCATAAAAAGGCGTGGATTTTACTCGTTCCAGCAATGCACGAGACGGCAATTCAATCATGTACATAAAATTTAACATAAAATTGTTATATTGATATTGTAAATTTGGAAAAGAGCAACCGCCGAGTTTCTTGCTGGTTCTTCTCGCTTGGAATGGCATTCCGAACCAGTGCTAGATTCATTTGACTATTCAAAAGTACTTGTAAAAGTTTATTTGAATAAAAACTTTTCTATTCTATTCTATTCTATTTTATTCTATTCTATTCTATTCTATAGACCTTTGCGCTATTGAGACTTAAAGAAACCAGTAAAAACAGAATAATTCATTATTCTGCTGGTAAATTAACTAGTTAGTAATTTAAAGTTACCTACTTTTCTAAAAATTAACTGTTCTACTGAACAGTTTGAAGCAATCAAGTGTTTGATTGGCAGTTCGACATATCGTTCAACGGTCGTTCAAATAATCTCTTTAATAGTAAATCAAATAAACCTACTGGCAAATATTTTATCGAATAGTCCGCTAATCTAGCATGTTATCACGCACTTTATACGAAGTGTCCTGACATACATATTTTAGTCGACAATTCTGTGTAAGCAAACAAATCCGATAAAACAAATATTTTTCAATGTATAAGTATAAGTATTAAACATTTTACATGCCGATCCGCGGCAGATTGTAGTGCATGTACCAATGTACCTACTTAATCCATGCGAATAAAGAAAATTCCACTTATAGCTTATCAATGGTCGTCATAGTATACCTTCGCCCCAAAATAGCCGTCCTTCAATGAGCTAAAATATGCAAATAATTAAAAGCTAATTACACTGGACTAGCTAAAGGCTGTAGTGGTGGTGCTAGTGGTCGAGCTAGCTAGGCTTCTTTGTAGGTCGGCTTTCGGGTTTCCGGCTTTGTCTGAGATCCAATTGCAATAATTTTTTTTAACTCCCGACGCAAATAACATTATAAGTTTGACGTGTCTGTGTGTGTATGTGAGTCTGTCTGTCTGTTCCACCGTAGCGCTCATACGGGTGAACCGATTTGAATGCAAGCGACAATACATTACAAGTATGCGCAATAATATTATAGTATGTAAGTATCATAATTTATGTTAAAAAAAAAATACATAACTACATTGTTTTGTAAGCTTTAATAGGCGTATGTAGCCTGTAAGCGTTTTTAATATTAGGTTAATGTACATTTATTTATAGTTTGTTTATGTACATATGTTTATCTATTAAGTTAAGAGCGTTGACGCACGGACCCGCTTCGCAAGTTTAGGCATTTACCTGGGATTCTTTGTTTACGTGAATGAACGGGCTTCTCCGAGTGCAGTGTAGTGTAACAAACCGTTTTGATCTTTTTACCATTTTCAAACGGGCTTTTATTTTTTTCAATATTGTTATGCACCTATACCTAAGTTTTTAGTTCGTAGATTTTTAATTTTATAAAGTAGGCATAATTAATGTATAATGCTTGAAAAAGACCTTATAGAGTAGACCAGTACATAAAAATTATAATTGGAGAATATAGTACAGCTTCTGATATTGATTTTAGTACATACCTACTCGTGTAAGGGTAAGATAGTGAAGAAAAATGCAGATTCATTCAAAATCAAAAGTAAAAAAAAATTCATCATCATCATCATCATCATCAATTCATAGCCATCAAGGTCGACCCTTGATGCAATAAAAAGAAAAATCTTGTTCGAAAATATAAATAAAATTATCCAATAAAGTTGCTCAAACGATGACGACGTGCAAATGATAGTTAGTATCTAATCTCTTGCAGGTGTTGTGCTAGTGTAATCCATTTACCACAATAACAATAGAAAATTATTGCACGGGTAATAATAGAGTTATCAGCCATTTTATAAAACAATGCAAAAAAATAACTTTGTGCTATTGCGATAAATTGTGCCCAACAACCTAGGTATTGTGCCCAACATAGGTATATACACACCTATGGTGTGCATACCTAGAAAACATGCTGTTTCTAAAGTTTTTTTTTACATCAAAAAGTCTAAAATAACCAATGTCCATGCCTGTGATACTAAATTTCGTCCAAATCGGTAAAAAGAATGTGGATTTAGGTTTTTAAAAATCCTGTGGAACTATGTCAATTCTCGAGACGCAAGCTACCCCTGTACCTACCAAATTTTGTATAAATCGGTTAAACGGACGGACCTTTAAGAATTTCGTGAGAACTCTTTAATTTTCCGAGATAAAAAGTATCCTATATCCGTCCCCAGGATGTAAGCTAACTCTGTACCTAATTACATAAAAATCGGCAGACAGACAGACACACTGTCGCATTTATAATATTATATAGTATGGATTACTGATTTACAACTATAATCCTCAACTATAACTATAATTTATTATATTACAATTATTAAAAATACGTAAAAAATTTAATCTATCTGTAAGAAAAAATAGCGAGCATTAAAAATATCTAGTATTGAATAGTGACAGTCGCACTACAATTTTACGTATATTCCATGTAATCCAATAAGAATTGCCGAGACAAAAAGCGTTACGTCCGTTCGCGGAGAGGCCTCGGCTCATACTAGTTTGCTAGTTCAATTTCCTACTGCCTCTTTCTGCGTTTTGGTATATGTTTCAAAGTTATTTTTTGGAAACAAATAGTACATAATTTTAGATTTTTTTTTACTTATATTATTGCTAATATGTTTTACTTTTATATGTAATTAATTTTACTTATAAATGGCGAAAATTAATTTACTAAAATGACGGTTTTATATGTCTATAATTTACTGAAATTAAAATTCCTTTGCTTGGATTTTTATGATGTAAAAAACGCCAAATTAAAAAATGTTTTCTTCCATGTCTTTAGTTCAGGGCATTTCCTTTCATAAATATATCATTGTGTGTGAATTGAACAAGTAACTTTTGACGTAGTGAACGTCAAAGATTCCACGATTCCCAAAATTCAAAAATAGGCTTTTGGTATTTTGGCAATAAGACAAAAACTATCAATAAATTGCAAAATGTTGTCTTCCAATTCCCTAGAATACAAAATTTTCTACAATGTAGTATAAATAAGTTTTCAAGTAAATGCATAGATGAACAACATATGAAGGGTCAAAATAGCTGAAAAATGAGCTAAAACGGCGCAGAACGCATCAACGCTCTTAATAAAGAATTTTTAAAATGAAAAAAAATGATTTGAATGCGGTTTTTTTTTGTTTGAAAGCTGAATTAGTCAGGAGTGTTCTATGTTTGATGAAAATCGGTGCAAGATGGCCGCCGCCACAAAATGGCGGGTTACATATTTTTTCACAACTCCCTCAATATGGGTATCAAATGAAAGGGCTTGACTAGTAGAATGGCACTATGCAAATCCAAGATGGCTGCCACCACAAAATGGCGAATGTCGGGGGTATTTAAATTTAATTTATATTGTGGCCGATTCTGTTGTACACAATCTCTAAATCTAAACTAAAATGACAGGTCTAAATATATTCCTGTCTCTTTCACAATCCTCCCTGCTGAAGGGGATAGCAATATTTTTAAACCTGTCAATTTAGTTTAGGTTTAGAGATTATGTACAACAGAATCGGCCACATTGATTTATTAGTCCAATAAATAATCTAATATCTAGCTAGATTTTATCTGTGTTTCATTGCGGACAATATTGGATCCCATGGATTTCACTTTCCTATATCTTCACACTTGAAATGTTATTTCCAGGTAAAATCGAAGGTGGTCTGCCGCGCTTCGGCCCGCCTCCCTTTAGCACGACGGTCCAGAATGAAACGCTGAACTTCGGGGGAATGCTGCAAGAATACGGCCCGGAAGGCTTCGTTATGCCATTGGTAGCCATATTGGAGAGCATCGCTATTGCTAAGGCGTTTGGTAAGTAATTTAATAAAAATATTTTTTTTTTCGTTCGGAAAATACCTTTTTAGGGTTCCGTAGTAAACAAGGAACCCTTATAGTTTCGCCATGTCCGTCCGTCTGTCCGTCTGTCCGTCTGTCCGTCTGTCCGTCTGTCCGTCTGTCCGTCCGTCCTCGGTTAATCTCAAAGACTATTAGTGCTAGAAATCCGTAATTTGGCATGAGTATAAATATTAATCACGCCGACAAAGTGGTGAAATAAAATTTTGATAAATATTTTTTTTAGGGTAGCTCCCCTACATGTAAAGTGGGGATGAATATTTTTTTTCTCGTCTACCCCATAGTGTGGGGTATCGTTGAATAGGTCTTTTAAAAATACTGTGGGTGTGGGAACATCATTTTTCGATTTCTAGATCCGTTTGTAAAATATAATGTTTTAAAGTGCAAATTTTTATTAGAGTCAAGTGTCCCCCCCCTCTATCAGCCAAATGGCAGTATATAGGAACTTGAAAAAATTCACAGCAGTAGGGTATATAATCAATTTTAAAGGAAAACTATCACGGCTAAGTAGGGTTCACAGGTTAAGGAGTTATACCTGTTTTCCGAGGATTGTGACTACGGAACCCTACACTGCGCGTGGCCCGCCACGCACTTGGCCGGTTTTTTACATTATATAATTTTTAAACCGACTCCAAAAAAGGAGATTCTGTAGTCGACCTGTATGCATTTAAGTATGTATGTATGTTCGCGATTATTTCAATAACCAATGAATCGACTTTGATGTTTTTTTTTTTCACTATTGCCATTTACATACTTTCAGGAAGGTTTTAGTATATAATACACCTAGTTATTATTCTTATGTAAACTGTTTCTTTTAACTCTGAGAGGAGACTCGTACCCTGTATTGAGCGGATCATGTGTTGATAATGATGATAATGACTTACATATATTATTTCAGCCGGCACTAAAACAGTGGACGTAACCCAAGAGATGGTGGCGATAGGCGCTTGCAACATTCTGTCGTCGTTCGCGCAGAGCATGCCCTCCACCGGCTCCTTCACTAGGACAGCGCTCAACCACGCCAGTGGAGTCGTCACTCCCGCCGGCTCTCTGTTTAAAGGTAAACAATAATTTGACTAGCGTTTTCTAACATTGAGTAAACAACTGTTAGCATTAGAATAGAATAGAATAGAAAAGTTTTTTATTCAAATAAACTTTTACAAGTACTTTTGAATCGTCAATTGAGTCTACCACAGGTTCGGAATGCAGTTCCAGCCGAGAAGAACCTGCAAGAAACTCGGCGGTTGCTCTTTTTTAAAAATAACATTATAACAATTATTATTATTAATGTACATGATTGAAATGCCGTCTCGCGCATTGCTGGAACGAGTTCAATCCGAGCTTTTTTATCGTTTATATAATCTTCAATTGTATAATAAGCTTTTTTAAGGTTTTGAGGTTTTGAGTTATTATACGTCCGCGTTATTTACCTTAATAATTAAAATTAGAAAAAGACGGTAGTTTTAAAAATGGTGAATAAGGTAATGCAATATAAAGGATTGCGGCTCGGCGAATCGAGGTGTCTCTTTTGAGCACGCTTCAAGTGCGGTCGTGTCTGTGTTAAATATTGCAATAACTGAGTTGTTGTTATTGTGGAGTTTACTTAAATTAACTATGTCGATTTTTGGTTCAGTAAGTGTAAAGTGATTTGTGTAAAGCGGGTTATATTCGGTGAGTGATTTTGTATCTGTTCCAGTTTTAGTATGGTTAATCGTGATGTTGGATTGCTATTGAGTGGCCTTATGGTGGCGCTGGTATGGCTAAAAGGGGTTGGTCGGAGGTTATACTTAGGTAGGGAAGTTATTTCCATATTCTTAATGTGCCACGTGTTGGCTAGGTTAGCGACATATTCTTACGCAACTTAGCGTTCCGGTACGATGAAGCGTAGAGACCGATTAGGGGTATGGCTTTAACAAAAACTGCCATACCTCATCCAAGTTAGCCCGCGTCCACTTTAGACTGCATCATCACTTACCATCGGGTGAAATCGCAGTCAAGAGCTGGCTTGTAGATGAAAAAAAAAACATTCGACAGTCAGGGGTTGGGTGCTCGAGTTATTTCACGATATAATATGTCGGTCTATCGTAAACTACGACGGCAAATTAATTATTTCCTTCCTTTATTTACTTTCACAGCAAGCGTGGTGCTTTTGTCGGTGACTCTGCTGAGCGAAGCGTTCTACTTCATCCCGCGAGCGACGCTGGCGGGCATCATTATAGTGGCCATGATGTCCTTGGTCGAGTTCACCATCGTCAGGAAGCTGTGGATCAGTAGCAGTGAGTTAATGTTTAATATATCGCCTTTTTCGCTTGTATAACCATGGTGCTATGTTTGCAAAACTATTTTGGAGAATTTGAATTGAATAACCCTTTTATAATATATCCAACTCCGGAATGTCATTGTCGTTTATTGATAGAAAAACCCAATAACTTTTTTTTCTCGGGGCTGGAACCCAGGACCTTATCATCGGCTGCCGAACACGCTAGCCACTAGATAAATGAAGCGGTTTGTAAACAACACAAATTATAACGTACTGTAGCCTACTTACACGAAGTTCGTAGTTTTTATATATTGTTTTTATTTTTATAAATGTATAACCTTCTTGTACCTAATTTATGTTGAATAGATAAGAAAAAGAAAATGTGTCAGAAAAGGTATTGTCAGATTGTAAACAAGAAAAAATAAAAATTGTTGCTTTTTCCTATCGTCGTCCGAGACCTTCGTTTTAATTAGGTATTTAACCTCATCATACCTAAAGTACTCAAGGCACACCACCAACACTTCATACTGTACGGGTGCAGATGATAAGGACTGGCCTGTACCAATACAACACGAAGATCTTCCTGCGGGCTGTTGTGCCAATTAATGTATTCAATGTTTTTGAAATAAAATTTCGATTCAAAAACAGAACCTAGGCGGTGAGCGGTCGCCATGAAAACCCCGACTTGTATTCTATCTCATTCTCTCGCGTGTTAAATCCTATTTATGTTTATGAATATGTTTGTTCCTCTCTGTCAAGTGCTTGTGCAGTTCTCACGAACTCAGACAACCTCTTGTCACCTTATGAACTCCTGGTACGTAAGAGAATATTTCGCAATGTTTTCAGGTAATTTCACGAAATCGTAGTCGCCCTCCCTTTGATTGTGTTGCGCCTGGGAACGTAAACGACCTCCTCTTACCTTAATGGACTTTTGATACGCAAGAGAGGATTTCGGTGTCGCTTTGTCGTTTCATCGAATTTTCAAATCACAATGGTGCTGAAGAAGTTTCATTTCAAAATAAATAAAATGAAAGGTGAGTATGAAACCGTGTTTCAGAGTGCGAGCTGTTGGTGTGGGCGGTGACGGTGGCGGTGGGCGTGACGGTGGGGTTGGAGTACGGCATCGCGGCCGGCGCCGCCGCAGACGCGCTGCGCGCGCTCTCCGCCGCCGCGCGCCCCGACACGCACAACCAACTGTTCAAGGTGAGGCCTTGTGCAGGTTCATACAGTGTGAGCTGGCGGTGTGGGTGGTGACGGTGACAGTGACGGTAACGGTGGGCGTGACGTGAAAAACCAACAAAAACAATTGCCCGATCGGGGAATCTAACCCAGGACCTCATGATCCGCAGTCGAATATGCTAACTACTAGACCAACGGGTAGTCTCACATTTTATTTAAATTTAATTTTATTCATTTTAAATTTCCAGATCGGCAACCAAGAATGCATCTCGCTAAGTCTAGTGGGCACGCTGAGCTACGCGAGCGCAGAGCACGTGCCCCGCAAGATCCGTGAGCTGGCGCAGTGCAGCGCGCAAGTGTTCATATTAGACGCGAGACATCTGCGGAGAATGGACATCGGTGTTGTTGAGGTGAACCAGAAAACAATTTCTAGTGTGAATTCGCTAACCTAGCCAACACGTGGCACGTCAAGAACATGGAATGATCTTCCCAACCTAACTAACTACACGGCCTCCGACCAACCCCCTTCCAGCCGTTCCATGCGCCACCATAAGGCCTCACAATACGGCAAACCAATATCAAATTTAACCATACCAAAATTGAATACACACAAAAAGCACTCACCCAACAGCCAGCATCCATTTATTCTCTTACCATTACTCACTGAACAAAACCGACATGGTAACTACCTCCTACTTCCAGACTACGACCAGTTCAACTCCATTCTCATTCTCCATTCGACACTCATTCTCCAATCCACACAAAGCTTCCTTTCTAAAAATGAATTTCCTACCGCTCTTATTTTGTCAAAGACAAACACGTGACACCACACAAACATGACAAGACACTATGGTACTATACTAAAGAGTATTTAACTTACTACTATTAACTACTACTAACGTACTAACTTATTTAACGTTAATGCATGCGATATTATAACGTTTTCAGCGTAACCATATTAAATCACGATATTTGGCCATCCGACATTGGGCAACCTCCCGGTGTACAGCCACCACAATACTTGTACTAAGCATGTTATCAACATTGATTTACCTAGTGTTCCCGAAGACTCGAGTCTTTTAGGCTTTTTTTTAGGGCTAGCCTCGAATTTTGACGCCTCGAGGCCTAAAAAGGCTTTTTAGCCTTTTAGGCTCCGAGTCTAGTTCAATTTGAGAGTTTCGCCTGTAAGACTCGAAACCTTATCATAAGACCATTTTATTACAGGGCTTAAAGCCCTCTCAAAATGTCGAAGCTAGCCTTCCGAGAAAAGGCTTTTTATTTTAATGCCTTTGTATGGAGGTATGAACGAGTCTTGTGTAGCCCTGTTCTCGTAGGCTAGCTCTAAAAAAAGCCTCGGAGTCTTTTAATTTAAGCCTAAAAGACTCGAGTCTTCACACATTACATACACACACATTACACATACACTTTAAGTCTGTTAAAAATCGCCAAAATTGGCTCTAAATTAAAAGTAGAAGACAAATAATAATTATAAATTTCATTTGCTTATTTATTACTAATTAATCAATTTTATTAATTAAAACAAATTGCATACACACAAAAGGCATTAAAATAACAAGGCTATTCTCGGAAGGCTAGCCTCAACATTTTGAGAGGGCTTTAAGCCCTGTAATAAAATGGTCTGATAAGGTTTCGAGTCTTAGAGGCAAGATTCTCAAATTGAACTAGACTCGGAGCCTAAAAGGCTAAAAAGCCTTTTTAGGCCTCGAGGCGTCAAAATTCGAGGCTAGCCGTAAAAAAAAAGCCTAAAAGACTCGAGTCTTCGGGAACACTAGTTCTAGACATGCTCATTCTAATCATTAAGACTGAGTATATCTAGAACACCCAAATATGTCTCAAACATTAGACACGTAACGGTTAATATAAATATATATGGGGGACGGCGCGTACGCAGTCCCCACTACCAAAAATTACGCGTCCGAGTTATCCACATTAGGGATAATCGCAGAGGTCAACCCAGCCGCAGTGCAATGGAAGGGCCTCGCTCTGGGGGAACCGCCTTCTTGATCACGGTGTCCCCTACGCCAGGTAAGTATGCCTTCACAGGTCAAGTCCGGGGTGGTCATTGCGCGCGGGAGAATCTACATAGCGCGATGTGGTAACGCGCTGGTAGCGATAAGTGACATCTACCGGCTGACTGCAACACTAACTACTGAGTAGGCTTGTACGGAACAAGTGTGCGATCAAATCCGCAAGTATGCAGTAGTTTACTGATGCTGCGATAGATGGCAGTACAAAGTTATTTTCAATACTAAAACAAATTTTTATTTTATTATAATTAATTTGAGCACCATTCATAATAGACCAAGATCCCAGTGCGATCTGACATAACTTATTTTCGGAAAGATGAAACCTTAGGCTCTCAGTAGTGTCTCATTTGCTTTAAATAACTGCGTAATTGTGGAGTTCGTAACTGGGGTACTTATGGAGATATCAAGTGTGAAAGGTAACTGCTCTCGCGCTCATACTCGCGGTTGAATAATTTTTGTGATTAGTGGATGTTTGGTCATTACAATTTGTCTGACTGATGAAATATAGCTTTATGATAGTTGTCTTAGTTACATATTTAACAAGTATAAATTAAAAATTAAAAAACCCCCGAAATTCGCCATTTTGTGGCGGCGGCCATCTTGGATTTTCATAGTGCTATTTTACTAGTCAAGCCCTTTCATTTGATATCCATATTGAGGGATTTGTGAAAAAATATGTAATCCGCCATATTGTAGCGGCGGCCATCTTGGATCGATTTTCATCAAACATAGCTAAGAACACTTTCGGTTAATTTACTTTTCAAACCAAAAAAACTGCATTCAAATCGGTTCACCCGTTTGAGCGCTAAGTTCATTTAATTTTTGTGGAGCTTTAAAGCGTCTGATAAAAGTTCTGGCCCATGGAAAGTGTCTGATACTGTCGGTAGTGGTTTGGAGTGATATTCTACAATATATATATAAAAATCAGCCATGTGAAAGTAAGTTAAGTTACTCTTATTTTTAGTTACCTTTCACACTTGATATCTCCATAAGTACCCCAGTTACGAACTCCACAATTACGCAGTTATTCAAAGCAAATGAGACACTACTGAGAGCCTAATGTTTCATCTTTCCGAAAATAAGTTATGTCAGATCGCACTGGGATCTCGGTCTATAAGAAATATAAGAAATATAAGAAATTAAAAATAAAATTGCAGAAAGCGAAATATTTTAAGTCGGTGGCTCGTCATATAAACATCTTTTAGATTACATGTTTTTTTTTAATTAATAAGAAGAAACAGACGAAATATAAAACTATTAAATAATAAAAATATAAATTAATTAAAACGAAAGATAAAGCTAGGGTATAGCTTTTCAAATTCGCATAACCTTTCGCCAACGTCCATACCATGTTGAATACACCGGTTCTCGTCCGATCACCGAAGTTAAGCAACATCGGGCGCGGTCAGTACTTGGATGGGTGACCGCCTGGGAACACCGCGTGATGTTGGCCTTTTTTGACAATTTTGGAGGTTTTCTAGGAGGCGTCTCGCGAGTCTGTATCCGGGCATATCTAGATAAGAGGCTCTCGGCACGAATCTTGGCGAGTGGAGGCTACAGGAGTGCTAGCCATCCAGACTCGATCCTCATATCCTCCGAAAAGACGAGGGGACATGACACCGTCCTCACTCTCGCGCTCGCGTGGCCTCGTGTAGCCTCGTGGAGAGTGTGAATCGGACATAATGATCTAACAGGCTCTAACGTAAAGTTTTTGTTGTAGAACGTGATATCGGCGATATTAGAGCTGGAGCAGAGGGAGCATCGCTTCCTGCTGTGGAACTTCGACGCGCCGCACCGGCGTGTGTTCGAGGCCTTACACCCGGCGATGGCGGCGAGGTTCGTCACCGGCCCCAGCATCGATCAGTTTGTGTTAGGTAAAGTATTATAGACGACTAGCGGCCCGCCCCGGCTTCTCCCGTGGTACATAAGGTTCACGTACATATCTATAAACGGTGAAAGAATTTTTGAAATCGGTCCAGTAGCTCCTGAGATTAGTGCGTTCAAACAAACAAACTCTTCCGCTTTATTATATTAGTATAGATAATTAGTATAGATTACACATTGAATTTTTTAAGTTGTACATCTTTAGGCGCGTTATGAGAGTGTGAATTTTTATGATTTTGTGACACGAAAAACGACATGATGAAGTTGGCAACAGTCGAGAGGTTAGCGAGTATAAGTAGCGGCACGAAAGTCTAGCGCTGACCTTCAATGCGCAGAAGTTGAAAATGAGGTATCTCGGGGTGGTGAGGGGGTCGCGGGGAGGGCGTGAGGGTCATTCATAAGCACTGATTAGCTCTCGCGGACCCCTCGTAAGCACTGATTGGCTCTCGCGGATCCCTCGTAAGCGCTGATTGGCTCTCCAATCATACTGTGTCCCGCTCACTCGTACGACGCTGCACGCACTTGAAGGTCAGCGCTAGACTTTCGTGCCGCTACTTGTAACTTCAAGTTGCTCGCTAAACTCTCGACTGTCAGACGCTTCGCAAACAAACATGGCCGTTTGTCGCGCCATCTAGTGTCCGATTGTAATTAATTATTTGCATGCAAAAAAATATTACAACTTCTTACGTTCGTCAAGTACGCTTGAAGTAGCCTATAATCCTACGAAAAAAAAGTTTGCAATAAATAACGGATCCTTCACTGATTTACGAATTTTTATTGCAGGTTTGGACGTCGACGGAAGATATCCATCTATAAGCTCACAGTGATGTTATAGTTTTAGTTTACTTCCGCTTTTGTTACCTATATTTTTTATACTAAGTTTTTTAAGGTTCCATAAATTACTATAGTAAATTTTTTGTGATCTGAAACCAAAAAAATAAGAGAAGATTTTATACCGAATTCGGATATTATGTGTTACACATATCACTTGGACTGTATCCAAGATAACTAGACCTGTGATAGTGATTAGTGAACAATGTAAAAAACCGTATTAAAATCAGCTCTGGTTTATTTTTCAGAAAATGATAGGTACTTACCAAAAAAAAAACGCACAAACAAAACACAACCTCTTCCTTTCATCGTGGGGAATAAGTTTGTTTAGTACTGTAAGTTAATTTCAAAGAGTATTTTCTCTGATTCGGACCGGATTAGTTCACAAGCACTATTAAATAATTATATTAAGTACCGTAAAACCGGGTAACTTCGCCCAACTAACCTAACTTTGCCCGACGCAGTACTTTTTACAAATGTTGAATAATCTGGAAAGATATTTTACTTACGTTTATTATTTAACATGTGGTACAAAATTGAGTATATTTCTGGCAAAATTGCATAAGCAACTGTTACCAATTTCACTTCAGTTAGCAGTGAGCACCAGTCAAAGTTGATGGTATAAAAAGCGGGCCAAAAATAGTGTAAAAAACTTTTGTTGTAACTCGCTTGGTAATTGCAACAGGTAAGTAATTTTTAAACTACAGTTATTTGATATCAAATAAACGATATAGATCGAATAATCAGCGCGGAAGCTTTCTCAGTTTCAGAAATATGTTGGTGGGCAATGTTATATTGCTGTTTCGGACGCACATTTTATAACTTTGCCCACCAAAATATAGCCCTTAGGGTTGTCACCTGTACAGTAAATTTAAATTGACATTAACAGTTACTTTCGTTTACGTTTTGTTTATCACAGTTCATTTTGGAACTATCTCTGTTGTTATGAGAAAGTTTTTATTTCTACAATATGATAAAACTGTAACAGATCCAATTCTGTACATTGAAGATATTTTGAATTATTTTTTTTGAGGGCACTACAATCGATACTGAAGCCAAAAATATATATATATATTTTATTTTTGTCTGTCTGTCTGTCTGTATCTTGGCCGCGCATCACGTCGAAACTACTGAATGGATTCGAATGAAACTTGGCACGATTTGAGTTTACACTCCGAAATGGGAAGGACATAGGATACTTTTTATTCCGAAATTCAGCAAGGTTTCCT
Source organism: Melanargia galathea (assembly GCA_920104075.1). NCBI lineage: Eukaryota > Metazoa > Arthropoda > Insecta > Lepidoptera > Nymphalidae > Melanargia > Melanargia galathea. Next base: position 32,269,984 of record OV049856.1, on the reverse strand, counting down.
TGGAAGAGGGAATGAAAGTCTAAACGTGTATTTAGCTGTAATTCATTAACGCGTAGTCGGATTTCATTCATTCTTTTTTTGTTAGAAAGGCGGTACTTTGAAAATTATCTCGTAAATATTTCAAGGTCATAGGTTTTTTCTCATAATTCCTTAATACCTACCTACCTTAATAATAATAATTTTTGTGATTTTAACAAACTGACTGAATATTTTTGATTTAATTTTTTGATGATTCCTTACTAGAATGTTTTATTAGTATTAAGTTAAAATATACTTATTACATTTCTTATAAGTAAATTAAAGATTTTTATAAGCTTCATTTCATATTTGTTTTTAACCCCCGACGCAAAAACGACGGGGTGTTATAAGTTTGACGTGTCTGTGTGTGTGTGTGTGTGTGTGTGTGTGTGTGTGTGTGTGTGTGTGTGTGTGTGTCTGTTCCCCTGTGGCGCTCAAACGGGTGAACCGATTTGAATGCGGTTTTTTTTGTTCGAAAGGTGATTTAGTCGAGAGTGTTCTTAGCTATGTTTGATGAAAATCGGTCCAAGATGGCCGCCGCTACGAAATGGCGGATTACATATTTTTTCCCAAATCCCTTAATATGGGTATCAAATGAAAGGGCTTGACTAGTAGAATAGCACTATTGCAAATCCAAGATGGTTGCCGCCACAAAATGGCGAATGTCGGGGGTTTTTTAAATTTTCAATTTACACTTGTAATATTTTTGGTTTGAAATTATAATAACTTACGTACCTTACCTTAAACCTGGTTAAGAATAAAAAATGACAACCCTAGCTTATCATTTTATTAGTTTGAAAAGTTACAAAAAAATTATAGCAACTTTGCCCACTCAATTTTGGCAGCTAATATGAACATTTAAATGTTTAGTAATAAGATCCTATGTTACATAAACTATTTTTCTAAAGTAACCCTAAGTTTCATGATCTTACGGTTAAAAATACTGGAGTTATATAAGTTTTCCCAAAATGGGCAAAGTTGTAAAAAGTGATCAATTTTTGGCCCGCTCTCTTTTAGCTATTTATCATATACATTTCCATTTGATTGTTATAGATTTTAATTATATGAAAAGAAGAGCACATTTAACAGTAGTGTAGCTCACAAACAAAGTAAAACTAATAATAGTTTTTTAAATATTCGACATTGAACCAAAAAACTTAAGAAATTCGGGCCAAGTTACCCGGGTTTACGGTACTTACTTACTAATTATTTTAAATTCCAGTAGGTACATGTTTGCCTAATACATTCGACAGTAAAGTCTGTTTGCGATGGCACTAAGACCCTATGTACATACTACATATTATGTATGGAAAAATACGCGCTAGAAACCTCCTTTTTTGGAAGTCGGCTAAAAACCTTCAAAATCGGCTAACCGGCCAGCGCTACCCGCATGCGTCGAATGTACGCCAAATGGCAAGCGATCGCCGAGTGTACTGGCCAAGTGCGTTGGGCCAATGTGTAATTGTAAGTTCTTTACGTAATAAAATGATATTATGAGAAATAATTAATGGATATTTTTATATGGATCTTTAAATTCGATTAGTCTATCGCCAACGTCCATACCATGTTGAATACACCGGTTCTCGTCCGATCACCGAAGTAAAGCAACATCGGGCGCGGTCAGTACTTGGATGGGTGACCGCCTGGGAACACCGCGTGATGTTGGCTTTTTTTTGCCTTCTAAATTTTTGCTTATTTTCCAATAATGTAGAATTCTGAGTATTGAATTTTTATTTGGTTCTTTGGTACCTACTATCATTTATTTACCTTCTATTTTATTTTTAGTATTATTATTACAGTCTTTGATTACAGTATAATACCTACCTACATGTCCTGTTTAAATAAATAGCTTCATCAAAGTTGTTATATAATAAACTTACTAGCGGACCCGGCAGACGTCGTCCTGCCCGCTATTAGCGCCACCTACCGGGTCCAATTTTTCTACTTATAAACCTTCTTCTTGAATATTATTTATTGAATCTTATCTATTAAAAAAACCGCATCAAAATCCGTTGCGTAGTTTTAAAGATTAGGGACATATAGGGGTATAGGGACAGAGAAAGCGACTTTGTTTTATAGTATGTAGTCATAGATAAAATGATTTTCTCTTCCGTGTATGTAGTCATTGACATATAGTAGGTACTATATGTCAATGTATGTAGTCTTTGATTTATGTAGTGATGTTTATTATTCACATACGCACATTTAAATCCGTAATTTTCGCGAATAAACTTTAGTTAAGTATATTTTTACATTTGTAAAAAATATTTTGTATCAAAGTTAAATAAATAATTAAGTAAGTATAATGCAATACGAGTTTTATGAGAATAGTGTGGGCCTGTGGGGCTAAGTACCTACTTTAGTTAGTTAATTATTGTTTTACAAAATTATGTGAATAAAGATAAAATGTTTGTAAAAAATTGGTTGTCTGTAAAGTTACGTTATCACGTAAAATTATTGTCCGTAAACCGGACAATAATTTTCCGTGATAACGTCATAAAAAAAACAAAGAGAGATGGATGCGTCACAAGCCGAACGCTTAGGCCGATCGTGCCTCTCTATCGCTTGTTCCGCGCTCTCGCTTGCACGCTCGGCTCAGACGTTATCAAGTCAAAAATAAAATAGAACAGTTAGGTATATTTATTTGATAGAATCGAATTTATTTAAATTTATTTAATATAAACATAATATTATGTGCATGTGCACGACTTTTCTTATTTTAATGAAAAAAAAACTTAAGTAGGTACTTAAAAATTTACAGTGGAACATAGAACCTCCTTCTTTTTTTGAAGTCGGTTAAAAATAATTCACTCTACATCGTAAACAGTCTGTTTGGAAAGTGTCAATAGTTTTGTCAAAAACACCATGGTCTAACCTAGGTCTAACACTAAGGAGTCTAACATGAATTAGTTATTGTTTTGCAAGTGTCTTCCCAGATGTGGCGGCGCCTAACCGAGGCGGGGCGCGTTCACATTGACATGCAGCGTGTAAAAGTATTTGACCAATCCCCGCTCATGCAATGTACAAGATGCCTTCGTTTTGGCCACGGCAAGAAGCAGTGTACGGAGAAGGAGGACTTATGCTCACACTGTGGTAATTCTCATCTGCGCGCAGATTGCCCGGCACTGCAAGCTGGAGAGCCCCCCAAGTGCAGAAATTGTCATTTGGCTAAGATAGATGATACTCAGCATAATACCTTTAGCGTCGACTGCACTATACGCAAAAAATGGGATAATATAGCGCGCTCCAGCGTAGCATACAGCTAAGGGCACCATGGCGGCCTCCAGTACCTGCAACAGCTCAACATCTCTCATTAGCACAGACCTACAAGTGCGGCCACCCCCCCAAATTGAAGAAAAATCAAACCTTGTCCTTCAAGCGAATTTACAAAGGAAACAATTGGCCACGTTAGAACTCATGAAGGAAGCCTCTGAGAGAAAGGCAGCTCTTGCACTGCTCCAGGAACCCTACGTGGGCGGAGGGTCAAGTATGAAGGCATATGGGAAGACGCGAGTTTTCCAGAACACCAGCCCGGGGGAGGGTACTGTAAAGGCGGCAATTGTCGTCTTTGATCAAGATATGGATGTAATACAGTGCCCAGAACTCACGACAAATAACATCACAGTTGTGAGGATCCGAACTGGTGTCGGAGAAATTGTATTCGTCTCCTTCTACTTTGAACCAGATAAACCCATAGAGCCTTACCTGGAGCAGCTTAAGAAAATAGAGGCTAAAACAAAATCTATGAGATTAGTCCTTGGAGGGGACAGTAATGCAAAGAGCATCTGGTGGGGTGGTCGGAAGACTGACGCCAGAGGAGATGTTTTGGCGGGAACACTGGATCAGTTGGGTTTGCAAATTTTGAATAATGGAGATATTCCGACCTTTGACACGATAAGGTCAGGAAAATCTTACACCAGCTATGTGGACGTCACGGTATGCACCGCGGACATTCTCAACCTGGTGGAAGACTGGAAAGTTGACCAAAACCTGACAAGCTCGGACCACAATGGTATAACCTTTAAAATTAAACTAAAAAAAGGGGTGGGAACTAAAATACATAGAACAACAAGGATATACAATACTAAAAAAGTTAATTGGACCCATTTCCATGAGGAAATGGACCAGTTAAAAACAGAACACAAAATTAACCAAACCACAATACAAAACATCACCAACATTGAACAATTAGAAAATACTATAAATACATACACACAAATAATACACACAGCATGCACAAAACACATATCACTAATAAAAACAAACAATAAACTTACCCTGCCGTGGTGGTCCGAAGAGCTCGAGGAGCTGAGAAGAGAGGTCAACACCAGGAAGAGAAGAATACGAAGCGCGGCGCCGACTCGAAGAACCTGGGTAGTCGAAGAATACCTGAAAAAGAAAGAAGAGTATGAAAACAAGGCAAAAGAAGCACAGGTTAACAGTTGGAAGGAGTTTTGCGCTAAGCAGGACAAGGAAGGAATGTGGGAAGGGATTTATAGGGTAATTGGCAGAACTACGAAAAGGAAAGAAGATCTCCTCCTCTCTCTGGCCATAAACGGAGTTTCTCTGAGCGCGAAGGATTCGGTCAAATTGTTGGCGGAGACTTTCTACCCGGAGGATCTCGAAAGCCAGGACAACGCCGACCACAGAGAAACCAGAAGAGTAGCCGAACAAATAAATGACCTGAGCCATGATAATTTGCATGACCCCCCATTTACTCTGGAGGAACTCAAAATCTCTGTGGAAAGCTTTAATCCGAAGAAAGCCCCTGGTGAGGATGGACTGACCGCCGACATTTGCAAGCAAGTTATAATGCGCGACCCGGAAATGTTCTTGGGGCTCGCTAATAAATGCCTCGAGCTGGGTAGTTTCCCCAGCATTTGGAAACGAGCGACGGTTGTCATATTGAGGAAACCAGCCAAAGGCGATCTTACAAATCCAAAATCATACAGGCCCATTGGATTGCTGCCTGTAATGGGGAAGATGCTTGAAAAAATGATGGTTGGAAGACTCAAATGGCATCTGTTACCCAAAATGAGCGGACGGCAATATGGTTTTATGCCTCAGAGGAGCACCGAGGACTCCCTCTATGACCTCATGCGATACATTCGGAGCAAGCTTAACTTGAAGAAACTTGTAACGATGATATCGTTGGACATAGAGGGAGCCTTCGACTCCGCTTGGTGGCCAGCTATCAAGGTACGGCTGCGGGAAGAGGGTTGCCCTATAAATATACGTAGGTTAGTTAATAACTACCTCCATGGAAGGAGCGTAAATGTCCGGTATGCTGGCGAACAATATAGCAAGCCAACCAATAAGGGATGCGTACAGGGGTCCATAGGAGGACCCATATTGTGGAACCTCCTGCTGGATCCTTTATTAAAAGGCTTGGAAAAAAGGGGCGAGTACTGCCAGGCGTTCGCCGACGATATTGTGTTGATTTTCGACGGTGACACTGCTCAGGAAGTGCAGAGACAGGCCAACGCTACCCTCGCCTATGTTCAGGAGTGGGGTGTCCGCAACAAGCTTCGATTCGCGCCGCACAAGACAAATGCTATGGTGATAACGAGGAAGTTGAAATACGACACCCCACGCCTGAACATGGGAGGGGTCGCTATAAACATGGCCAAAGAAATAAAAATTCTCGGTCTCACAATTGATAGCTCCCTGACCTTCAATACACATATTGCCAACACATGCAAAAAAGTGTCAAATATCTACGGGCAGCTATCAAGAGCTGCCAAAATCAGCTGGGGCTTACATCCGGAAGTGATCCGGGTGATATACACTGCAGTAGTGGAACCCATCATACTCTACGCGGCGAGCGCCTGGGCACCAGCGGCACGGAAGCTAGGAGTCATAAAAAAGCTGAACACCTTACAGCGCGGATTTGCTCAAAAAATAACCAAGGCATACCGTACGGTCTCCCTAAATGCCGCCTTGCTACTAGCCGGAATACTCCCACTCGACCTCCGAATACAAGAGGCAGCAGCCCTGTATGAGGCGAAGAGGGGGGTGCCTCGACCGGAGCTAGCGGGCAGGGAGGTTGAACGAAGGGCCAAGTACGAAGAGAATGGTCACCCCGCAACCCATATGAGTCTCAAGTTCATATGCCTGGCAGACCAAGAAGATGTGGATGCTAACAATACACAAGCAGTACGCATCTACACGGATGGCAGCAAAATCGATCACAAGGTTGGCGCCTCATTGTCCCTCTGGAACAGACAGGCGGAGATCAAAGCCGTAAAGTTAAAGCTGCCATCCTATAGTACTGTCTACCAGGCTGAACTTCTGGCCATATGTAGAGCCACAAAGGAGATCATAAAAAGTACTGAGACGTCCTTTGGCATCTATAGCGACTCTAGATCCGCACTGGAGACAATAGTAAATTATGGCTCACATCATCCCCTGGCAGTTGAGGCCCGGAAAAACCTGGAATGGGCTTCTACTCAGAGCAAAGTTGTCGCTTTGTTCTGGATAAAAGCTCATGCTGGTCACACGGGCAACGAACGCGCCGATCAACTGGCAAAGAGTGCTGCCCTATACTCGAAAAAAAGTCCTGATTATGACATGCGTCCGGTGTCATTTGTCAAGGGCCAAATTCGTAAAGAATCCCTTGACGAATGGAACCGGAGATACAAATCTGGACAAACGGCCAACACAACAAAATTATTCTTTCCGGACATCCTGGCCGCGTATAAGTTCATTAAGAAGACAAAACTTACCTCAAAACTTGTGCAGGTCTTGACAGGTCATGGAGCTTTCGCAGACTACTTATATAAGTACAAATGTAAGGACAACGCAGCATGCGATTGCGATCCAAGTATAAATGAAACAGTGACTCACTTGTTGGTAGAGTGCCCGAAATTCTGCAGGTCACGGTTCGAAGTAGAGCAAGCAACCAACCTGGAAATAAAAAGAGAAACATTAGCAACACTAATACACAATACGGAATTTCATAAACTATGTAACAAAACAGTACAATATGCTATTAATAGAAATAAGACCGGGGCGACGTAGTAAAATGTAATAATTAAAATCAGTAATTATTAATATATTATATGGACTAATAAAGATTTATGTATAGTATATATTATAATAATATATCAAGTTACATCGATACACATTATATACGTATAATATAGTAATAATACATACCTATGTAATAAAAACAATAATAATATATAAATAAATAAACAATATACAAAATAAGTATGATATATAAAAATAATTAGATAAAAAGAGCTCTGACCACCAAGTCAGAGGAGAAAGAAACGTCGCTTACAAAAAAAAAAAAAACATGAATTAGTTTACAAAATACACAAATCTGTCTTTTAGTAAGGAAAATAACTATGTATTTGTCATACAGTACTAGGAACAATCATACTATGGAAACGACATATTTTAGACGAAATCAAAGCATCTCTTGACTCATTCACTCGTACCGATTTTAAGCATAAGAAAAAAAGAGAAGTTTGCTACTATCACTTGTTCTACTTTAAACAAAAATAACCACTTTTTCCTATAGTGGGAGATCCCGTCTTAGAAATTTATACCCTCATCTGTTATTTAATTCTGATAGAGATTATATTATGCTAGATAATTCATAGATTGATACATTGCACTTTGGTTGCCTGGCTAAATTTGGTGCCTATGATGTTAAACACAAAAAAATTTAATCAATTTTTTTCGATCTGCTTCCCTCATCTGTTATTTAAACGAATTATATGTCAAATGAAAGATTATTTTATTCCCAATCGAACCGTATTTGGTTGCAATCCAAATAATATCAAATAATATATAATAAAAAATAATTTCAATCCATTCAGTAGTTTTTGCGTAATACATGCACAAACATACAGACAAACATACAAAATTTTCAAAAACAGGTTTTTTACGTTTTATTACTTATCCCTTACGTCTCTCACTTATTTTTTTGCAAATATCTTTAATAGACAGGCACAGCAAGTCTATGGTTTTAATCTATGTATAGACTAAGCACCTGCCGAGTGCACGCCTGCCTCACTGCATCTTTGTCTGTCAAATGGAATTGCGCGCGCAACACTTTTCTGTCACTTTCAACACTCGCACAGAAAATTTTATATCTTAAAATCCAGACAACCATGATTTAGCACCACTTTTGACCAGGCAACCAAATACGGTTCGATTGGGAATAAAATAATCTTTCATTTGACATATAATTCGTTTAAATAACAGATGAGGGAAGCAGATCGAAAAAAATTGATTAAATTTTTTTGTGTTTAACATCATAGGCACCAAATTTAGCCAGGCAACCAAAGTGCAATGTATCAATCTATGAATTATCTAGCATATAATCTCTATCAGAATTAAATAACATATGAGGGTATAAATTTCTAAGACGGGATCTCAGACCACTAGAGTTTGACGTAGTTTAGCAGAAAGGACCCAATCCACAAAATGGTAAAAATGAGTTATACAGGGTATAAGGAGACCGCTTCCGAAAACTTGTCGCTATTATTAGACTACCTAAACACAATCCAGAATAACCGCAATAACCTTATAGTGTAGGTATCACGCGCAACAACGTGACTGCGCGAGGTCAAGGTAACGCAAAATTCGCTGTCCTCCAGCGTCAGCTGATTTTATTTGGATTATTTTTAACTTTAAAAAAATACAGGCAATATTTTTTGTATTCCCCAAAAACGGGAATTGCACAAAAAAATGCATTTTTTGTAAAAACGACTTTTTTCACATTTTTTTTTATAATATCTTATCATTACCTTACCTATTACCTTTGGACACGTCTCCCAACGTGAGAATGACTCCATAGAGCGACTTGTCGTACAGAGCAAAGTAGAGGGCACCAGAGGGCGAGGAAGGTCGCTTATTCAAACCGACCAAATCAAATCAGCTGTGGGCGGTCCCTTGCACGATTGCACCAGACTGTCGGCCAGCAGGGAGAAGTGGCGAACACTCGTGTGGCGCATAAATCTGCCCTTAAAGACGTCAATTCTGGATGACCACGACCGCTCTGTTAAGAGTGAAACGAAGAAGAAGATCAGTACTTATCAGTACTATCACCTATCTTCGTTTTCGAGAGCGTTTCGCATACACCTATTCAAAGAGATCCTAAAGGTTGTTTCTTTCACTCAGAAAAAAAGATCCCTGATCCTACAATGTTATCATGGTTTTTTATGTTATGTTTAATTATGTGTGCGTTGGGCGTTTGGGCGTGCCTAATAAACTCGTATGTTTGCTACGAGAATTTCTTATAAATCATACCTTCCGTTACCGCCTGGACCAAGAGCGTCACCAGCTGATGGGCAAAGGGGGGGACTAGATAAATAATATATATGGAGGATGGAAAGAAAAATGAATTTTAGGTCCAGTTGAGAGGTTATGAAGGTGTAAAGCAAGTATTACAAGTTCTTGAATTGACCTGAAAGTAGTTATTAATTATAAGTCAAGTGAGTGAATTTAGGACTTTGTTTGCATTTGGCTATACTCTGATTTTTAATTTGGTGGAAATCTGACGTTTCGTAATGTTACCAGAGATAAAACAATTCTCACAAAAGAGATAAAAAAATCAAAACTTATGTTAATAAAAATCAACTGCCTCATGTAGCAAGTGCCTAGCGGGAGCAGATAGAATCTCTAGGGGGGGGGGGGCAGATGTCCCTATCTGCTCCCGCTTGGCAACACCCATGGCCTGGACGGCATCTTATCATCTCCGAGACCACTTGGTGCTTGAGTCCCCCGGCAGTGCTGTTTCCTCTCTTGTATGCGCTATTTACCAGCGACATACATTGCTCCCCAGATGTTATGTTAGCCTAGTTTGCGGACGATAAGATGACATATACGACCCATACCCAATTCGCGGTCATTCGATCTCGACTCCAAGTTACGGCTAGTCAACGGTGAAAAAACGGAACTGTGCTTTTTACAGGAAAGCGTGGTAGCAAGTACTCCGGCAAACGTGCCGAAATAATTTCTATACGGCGTTCTTTTCCCCTGGCAAGACAAAGCCAAATATCTAGTTGTGAACTTAGACGATAAGATGAACTTTGCCGCTCAAAGACGTAAAGCCCCAAAAGGCAGCATTTGTGCTCAAGTTGTGCATTGTGATCGACCAAATAACCTGTATTCGCTCAATAATGTCCTACACATGCATAGTATTTGCACATATCCCTCCCTTCTCGATTAAAGCAGACTAGGTAGTTTTGCAAACACTGCAGAATAAGTTTCTGCACACGGCAATGGGTGCCCCGTGGTTTATGCGCAATATTGATCTCCAAGATCTCGATCTCCCTGTTCTAGCCCAACACTTTAAGCAGTTTTCAAAGAATTACCTTGAGAAAGCTGCCCGCCGTGACGTGACGTACTTTGACGTGAATCCCTTCCTCTGTTACGGGGACGTATGGATTAGTCTATTGCAAAACTAGCATTCCAACGTCACGTAAGCCGAGTTTCGAGACTCACAGGAGACGCCCTTAAGACGATGTTCTCCTCGATTTTTTTCGAGCCCTTGGGCTCTAGCTCCGCTGGCAGAGTTTCTGCGCTTGCTTCCCCCTAAGGGCCTAAACATTCCGAAATAAATCATTTTTATTTAAAAATATCAATTTGTTTAGAAAGTTTTGTTTTTAGTTCCTTTCTGAGCATTAAGAAAAATACCCCGTAGTGTTAAAACCAATTTAGCAGAAACGACTCAAACCCAAATTTTCCCCGATAACCGTAAGATACGTCAGTCTTTGAAGTACAATAAAAATATTAGTATTTTTGCCCATATTTGACAATATTTTCAACTATTCCAAAGACAATATCATTGCAGCAATTACCATCCAAACTTCAAACCTCGATTACTCAGAATAACTTTTTATGGGTTGGGTCATTTCTACTAAGCTACGTCCAGTTGATTGTCAATTTCTCGTAGGGTAAACGGTAAGTATTAACGACCCCCTTAAGATAATTTTAAAATCGATATCAATTATTAACAGTAGTATATTACTAAGTAAATTACAAAATAGCACTAGCTTTCACATTTTTATTTGTTGTTTATGTTATTTTATGTTACTTACACATTCTATAGTTTATTTGCACTACCTTAAATGCTTTTAAATATAAGATTACCGTATAATAAATATCCATATGCCTATTTTTAGGTACTAACTATAACATGTACTAATTAAAAAGCGGTGATAGCCATCATTTGCTGTAACAGTGAAGAAAAACCTGCATGCCTGAGACTCTGCATAATGTTCTCAAAGGCTACCAATCCACACTTGGTCAGCATGGTGTACTACGGCATAAACCTTTCTCATTCTGAGACGAGACTCGTGCCCTGTAGTGGGCCGTTAAGGCGTTGATAATGATGATGATGATGAATTATAACGTGTCTGAGAAGTAGTCTTTAATAGAATCATATCGCGTTTGAGCATTAGTGAAACTTAACCGCGTGTTATTCTCTCATAATACACCTATTCGACTTTTACAGCGAAGCTGCATAAACCGTGACTAATTAAAAAAGGGATTGTCAGATAAAAAATTTCGCACAACAAAGCACTTAGAACTTAAAAAATTACAAAATAACGTAATTTGACTTAGTTGTGTGGATGCTCTATAAGTCGGCAGTTTAACGTCTGTGTCACGTTTAAAAATTCGTAGACATGTCAAACGAAGTAATTTCAGTACAATATTTTTTCTTCTAATACTTGATTCTTTTGACTTTTTGAGTCAACTAATAGTATTTGCTTTTTGTATAAAGAAGTAATTTTTAATTTATTTAAAAAATAAGTACTAATTTGCCTAAGCTCGGCACCTTTGTGCCTTTTTCCAGCATTTGTGTCCTCAAAGTCGGCCCTCACGTGTCTGAAAGAAAATCATATTTTACCCGCGACTTCGTCCGCGTAAATTAATGTTTTTCTTAATATTTATAGGAACTCTTTTCTCGTTTTCATTTTATTTTATTTTCCCGCCAAATAAATACCCTTCTCCAAAATTAATAGAACTTTTGAAGAAATGGATAGAATTTTTTTCAACAATCAGACAATTTTTTGTATAGACAACATCAAGTTTATCCAATAGGATAAACAGGATACCTCATATTGGATATAGGATACATAGGATAGGATACCTTAGAAATAACCCAAATTCTTAAAGGTGGCACCCCCTGCCGACCCCAGGTACCTCATATTACTGGTTTTCCTTAGTCCACCACCCTTGTTTTTCTTTAAATACGTAAAATAATCGTGTTATACTACTATTACAAGACATCAAATATTATGACAAATTAAATTGCAACAACAAGTCTTAAATATTATTCATACGTAATTTATATCTTGTCAAACGACGCTCGGAAAGCAGAAATTTTATAAGAAATTAAGCGATTTACGCACTTGCACTCGTTCTAAGCGATAATTGAGGGATAGGGATGCAAAAAAATGCTGCCTTATTTTAAAACTATTTTCCCATTAGAGCAAGCTATATGTACACATAAAATACTCAGTGTGCCTAAGCGGCACCAAAATGTTAATATTTACAAACATAGAACTGAGTGCCGACTTTTGCTGGGCGGCTTTAGGAGCATCCACCCTATCACCAGACGGTTAGCAAAATACAAATTTCTTATCAATCTGTCTTTCAAGATGACACTGAAATTATATTGCGATCTTTTTTTGGACAGTGCATATTGTCGTAAGCAAAAACGAAAAATATAATAACTATTTCTTCGTTTTAAATACGCGGGGTCTAGGAAGAAGAAGAAGACTGATACTTTGTCTTAGATACAGTATAACTAATAATTATGTATTCTGTGCTTTTGTTAAAACGTCATGATTTGACTTCTTTGTAAATGTCAGATTTTGACACAGAAAGTTGACTTGAAAAGTTTGACACTTTTCAATTGCTTCAGATTTTGGCCCAGCCTTTGCGTGGTGTAGCTTAGGTCCAACTTTATCGTAGCCCTAGGCTAATTAATGTAACTTCATATCAAAAAAGACATTCAAAGACAAATTATTATTGTTACCATAGTTTAGTTATTATTGAATATCATATTTTTTTAATTTCTTACACAAAGAAAATGTATAGTGATAATTTACTAAATATTTTATTGAAGTCTAAATAAAATTAAATATTATAATGAATTGATACGTTTTTTTAATTCTATAAGTCATTCCAAAAACATTTTTTTGTGCACGGAAGATATGACTGTGATGTGGCATTAGAGTTTCGGGTTCGATTCCCAGATAGAAACTAATACAGGTTCACCGTCCAAGTTTTAGAGTGGAAATTCCCCTCACGTCAGTTGTTTTTGTGAAAAATCGGTGTCTTATGGTAAACTAGATGATGTCCGCGACTTCGTCCGCGTGCATTTAGGTTTGTTAAAATCCCGTGGGAACTAAGTGCTTTTCCGGGATAAAAGTTGCCTATGTAGATTATAGGGACGAAAGCTACCTCTGTAAGTACCTTTCGTCAAAATCGGTTAAACGGATTAACTATGTATTTTAAATTTTTGTCTTCCCGTGGGAACATATAATTTTTCCGTAATATGTCCTTCCCCGGGACGTAAGCTACCTCTGTAGTCTGTACCGAATTTCATTAATTCACTGTTAGGCCGATAATTACCGATAATATTTTTTTTTATATTTAACCAAATCCTACATTTAATTCGCATCTGGTATATATTTTTTACATTACTATTTACTAAGGACATAATATATTTTGGTGTCCTAGATATGCTCATTCTAATCATTAAGGCTGAGCATATCTAGGACACCCAAATATGTCTCAAACATTAGACACGTAACGGTTAATAGAGATATATGGGGGACGGCGCGTACGCAGTCCCCACTACCAAAAATTACGCGTCCGAGTTATCCACATTAGGGATAATCGCAGAGGTCAACCCAGCCGCAGTGCAATGGAAGGGCCTCGCTCTGGGGGAACCGCCTTCTTGATCACGGTGTCCCCTACGCCAGGTAAGTATGCCTTCACAGGTCAAGTCCGGGGTGGTCATTGCGCGCGGGAGAATCTACATAGCGCGATGTGGTTACGCGCTGGTAGCGATAAGCGACATCTAGCAGCTGACTGCAACACTAATTACTAAGATGGGTTGTACGGGAGCGGGACAAGTGTGCGATCAAATCCGCAAGAGTACCTACGGAGTTTTCTAACGCTGCGATAGGTGGCAGTACAAAGTTATTTTCAATACTAAAACAATATTATAATTTTTATTTTATTATAATTAATTTGAGCACCATTCATAAGAAATATAAGAAATTAAAAATAAAATTGCAAAAAGCGAAATATTTTAAGGCGGTGGCTCGCCATATAAACATCTTTTAGATTACATGTTTTTTTTTTAATTAATAAGAAGAAACAGACGAAATATAAAACTATTAAATAATAAAAATATAAATTAATTAAAACGAAAGATAAAGCTAGGGTATAGCTTTTCAAATTCGCATAACCTTTCGCCAACGTCCATACCATGTTGAATACACCGGTTCTCGTCCGATCACCGAAGTTAAGCAACATCGGGCGCGGTCAGTACTTGGATGGGTGACCGCCTGGGAACACCGCGTGATGTTGGCTTTTTTTTATGCCTATTTATAAATTTTTGCTCCAAAATTTATGAAAAATGTGAAAATGATGGACTCTCATATAAACTTTTATCCCTATTTAACCTATTTGGGCATAGATTTTTCAAATACCTCAGTATACAATGAATATAAAATTATTTTGCTATAATCCGCTAACAGTGACAAATTTGTAGGCACAACACCACACAATCTTGTAGGCACAACACCACACAATCTTGTAGGCACAACACCACACAAATTCACCACGAAACAAACTCGACGATCGTTTCGCTCCGACACCGGAGCATCTTCAGGAGATGTCGACTTCACAACGGACGATTGCAAAGTGAGTTCGTGTCGAATGAGCGGTCTTATATATACTATCCCCGCTTAGTCATCTACCCTCCTTTCTCTTTCTCTCTGGCCACGCCCCCTAAATATGTTGAGCAACGGTGAAGATGACACATTTATTTGCTCATTCAGCAATTCGACACTTCTACCGCTGTGCCCAACTATTTCCAATTGTTCCAACACGCACAGTCTTAAACTTTTACAGCATGTGTGTAAAATTTCAAATGTATGACCCTCGTCTATCCTATGTCCACTATCCAAAAGATGTTTTGCGAAATGAGATCTTTGAGGCTGGTTGTTTCTAAAGGCAGCCATATGTTCTTTATATCGAGTTACAAAATTGCGCCCAGTTTGACCAACATATATAGCACTACATTCGGGGCACTTGAGTTTGTACACACTTGACTTTTGTCCATTATTTAATTTATCTTTACCATTACAAATTCTTCTGAGCGTATTATTTGTTTCTCAGAGAGAAAGAGAAAGGAGGGTAGATGACTAAGCGGGGATAGTATATATAAGACCGCTCATTCGACACGAACTCACTTTGCAATCGTCCGTTGTGAAGTCGACATCTCCTGAAGATGCTCCGGTGTCGGAGCGAAACGATCGTCGAGTTTGTTTTGTGGTGAATTTGTGTGGTGTTGTGCCTACAAGATTGTGTGGTGTTGTGCCTACAAGATTGTGTGGTGTTGTGCCTACAAATTTGTCACTGTTAGCGGATTATAGCAAAATAATTTTATATTCATTGTATATCATGGAATTCCGCAAAGTAACGCCTGCTTCCATTCAAATACCTCAGTATCTTCCTCCTATCTATTCTGATTCTCCCACCTTAGTAGCACTAAAATAAACTGAGATTTAATATAAGAGCACATAATTGCATTCGGAGACATTGATATCTCAGTTTATGACCCGGATTTTCAATTCCGATCGTCGTAAAGTGGACAAATGCGATCACTCAGGGTCTCGCACGCGACCGGACGTTAGGGGGGAGGGAGAGGGACTAAGGAAGACCCTGCACAAACTATCACTTCCTAATCTGCTTTTTCTCTTCCGTGCTAATTCCTATTCCTATTACTATTAGGGCCCACCATCAGTACCATCACCACTACAGACTACAGTCTTTTAACGTCCCACTAGGAGAGAGGGAGTAGAGCTTAAACCCGCTACGCTACTCCAATGCGGGTTAGCGGGCTTTAACGACTATTGTCACAATATGATAGAAATAATAACGGGTAGCACACCGGGACCGACTCGTGAAACAGTTTCACGTGCTCTCCGAGGCACGGGGATAGAACACCGCCAACTACCAACTCCGGCTGGCACACAGAATTTCTTGACAGAAAAAACCCAATACCCTTAGAATAAATAGGTAAAGAAAGGCAGTCGTCGACGCGGCGATAAGCCGTTTTTAGCAAGCCTAAAAGGCTATCGTCGCGTCAGTGCTCAAGGTACTCATGCGCTTGTGTGCGTGTCGGCAAATGTAATTACAGGGCACACAATATGGGTTGGTTTATAGCTTACGTTTCGAGCGGAAATTTGTTAGAAACTTCCATTCTAAGCGTAATAGTTCGATGCCAATACCTAACAATAATTAATTTGCCCGACCCGGAAATCGAACCCGGGACCTCGTGATATGGAGTCGAATATGCTAACCACTAGACCAACGAGGCAGTTGTTAGAGCTACGAGTTGTACTTATTAGGGCCAATATCATGTTATTATTATTATACGTATACTACTTACTACATACCTACTTACTAGACGATAGTTCCAACGCTAGCATATACTTAGGTTCTGCCTCGGCTGGAAAGTACTAGGAATAAGTTCTCACATGAATTACTTTCAGTAAGGTAAATGCCGCGTCTGTACACCTCGACAACGCTACTAGATTCCGAATATAAAAAAACTACAATATCAGAGCAAAATGGACCCAAAGCCTCTTATTTTAAAGTCGTACATTCATACTTTTATTTTGCGAAATCTCCGCTTGGAGCCTGGTTGCAGATGTAACCATAAAACAAGCCGATTTAGGCCTATTTTTAACCCCCGACGCAAAAACGACGGGGTGTTATAAGTTTGACGTGTCTGTGTGTGTGTGTGTGTCTGTCTGTTCCCCTGTGGCGCTCAAACGGGTGGACCGATTTGAATGCGGTTTTTTTTGTTTGAAAGGTGAATTAGTCAAAAGTGTTGTTAGCTATGTTTGAAGAAAATCGGTTCAAGATGGCCGCCGCTACAAAATGGCGAATTACATATTTTTTCACAACTCCCTTAATATGGGTATCAAATGAAAGGGCTTGACTAGTAGAATAGCACTATTGCAAAATCCAAGATGGCCGCCCCCAAAAAATCGCGAATGTCGGGGGTTTTTTAAATTTTTAATTTATACTTGTTACAGTTTTACCCGACTACGGCAACGCCAAAAGGTTATTTAAGGTTATTAAAGGTTATTTAATTAAGGTTTGAGTTCGCCAATACATTCAGCATCCGAAAACAGCCAGCGCCCCAAGCAGAAACGTGGTTGAAACCCACTACCCGGAAATGTTGTAAAATAAATATTCGAACTATTGAATTACGACTTTAAAATAAGAGTCCTTGGGTTCATTTTGCTCTGAAGTCATTGTGTGTCGATACTCGAATTTCGATCATCGTTGCTGTTCAGTAAACTAGTAGTTTTCTAAGATTTACAGTGGGTAATACTGAATCACACTCCGGCGCCGCTGGTCCGCCTCCCATTGGCTAACACCGGCGGAAGAGGGAACGCAAGCGCCATCGTCATTCGTCAAATGAACATCATTCCGAAAAGAGACACCGTTCGTTAACGTATGCGTCCCTATCGCCTACGCAGCCACGCCGTGCGTGTAACTGATATACAGCAAATTACGAACTAAGTACCGTGTACTTGACCGTAACAGTGGACCCACCGGTGGGCATTGTGCCGTGCTATATTCATTGTGCCTTGGGGGTGACTGCTGCAACGGTAAGTGGTTTCTGTATTGTCTGCTGTCGATTTTGGGAACTTCTGGATAACTGGACGCACCTCTTTAAGGAATCAGGTCCTTCGATTAAGACAAATCTGGCCCAGCAGCTGGAGGCGTCAACATTTCTGGTCCTTCGAACCGGATTAGTTAATATTTTTTTATAAAAACCAGTGATAACCTTAAAAGGGTCATATAGTTACTTAAATATATTTATCGTATTTATATATATAATCCACCTATATAGACTTATTTAAGTACATCTTTAATATTATTATAAGAGTATTTTATCTATATTTCATTAAGTGAAACAATATTAATTGGTTCTTTGTTTGCGTAGTGTTCCTACCGGTTGGTACGACAAAATGGCGGAACCCATGCACACTGAAAAACTAGATTTAAAATTAAAAACATTAATTTTTAAAAGAGATTATCTATTCTCTAAAGTACAAAAACTGTTTGATTCCTCGAAAAATATTAAAGATGATTCGAAGATTCAAGGTTTTTTAGCCCAGTTTGCCGAGTTAAGCAGTACTCGAACTAAATTCGAAAATACTATTATGGAAATTTTAGAAATAGAAATGGAATTAAAACCCGGGCTGAAACTATCTACCTCGCAATTGGACGCTTTCGATACATTATACGATAATTGTAGTTTCCTTGCGCGTAAATATCAAGCGCAAGAACTGCGCGGTAGTTCAGAAAAACGTACTGCAAGCGAACAAACGAAACCGTCGCTTCCGAAATTAACTTTGTTCGAATTCGACGGCGAGTTGGAGAACTGGACTACGTTTTACGATACATTCTATTCACTCGTACATAGCCGAGACTTTACAGATATCGATAAATTTCATTATTTGCTTTCGTGTGTTAAAGGCAGTGCACTCAATCTGGTTAAAAAACTACCTATCACTGCTGCGAATTATCCGTTAGTGTGGCAAAGTTTGTTAGAAAAATATCAGGACAATAGGGCACTTGCGGGTCGGTATCTCGACAAAATGTTAAATTTCACTCCTTTGAATAAAGATACCAGTGCAAATCTTAATTTATTTATTGAGACGTTCGATCACTCGCTTAAAGCGATACAAGCGCTTCGTATCGAAAACTTAGATGACTATTTAATGTGTCATTTAGCGTTGCGTGGTCTTGATCCTCATACAAAAAAATTATTTGAGGAAAGTCGGGATCAAAAAACAATTCCGAAGTTCGACGAACTAATTAATTTTGTTCAGAAACAAATTAAAGTGCTAGAACACGTTTTTCCTAGTACGTCGGAGGGAAAAAATTCGCAACCTAAAACTAAACAAGTTCATAATCACAAGGGAGGTCAAAATACCTATACGTCAAAGTCAAGGTCGGTTTTAGCATCCTCGCGAGTGAATAAATCGGAAGAAAGTAAAAATAAACTAATATGCCCTCATTGTAATCAGGGGCATATGATATATCGATGTGAGGCATTTCGACAATTACCGGTCGACCAGCGGCTTGACCGTGTCAAGGCGCTGGGACACTGTGTAAATTGTTTAAAGTTTCACGAAACGAAAGTTTGTAGCAGTATTCTAAAATGTGGGGTGGCAGGGTGCGCCTCCCCCCACCACTATCTATTACATAGAGATCAGGGTCGCGCGAACTCCGTGAGTTCGGCCGTGCCTACACGCTCACCCGCGCAACCCGCAACCAGCTCATCGTATGAGCAGCAAGCGCTCGTGTCGTCGTCTCACTCCGTGAGTGACGCGGTGTCGACGCAAGAAGCACTGTATTCTTCTAGTGACTACGGTGTTGTCACACGAGTAGTAAATCTACAGAGGGGAAGCTTCCACAAGCGGCCCGCTGTAGGTATACTCACACAAACACACTCACCAACGGTTCACGGACGCGCGCTCGTTCCACTAACCGGTACAGTTGGTGACAAACATGCGCATATGTGTGAGTGTACCTACAGCGGGCCGCTTACTAGAAGCTTCCCCTCTGTAGGTACTCTGTGGTGTTGTTTTAGGAACTACGCGGACACACATTCTCGATTTTAGCGGACATTTTCAGGACTGCAGGGGAGTCATTGACTCGGGAGCTCAAACGTCCTTCATTACCGCAGAATGTGCTCAACGTTTGGGACTTCCGCGTAAGAAGTGTCCTTTTTCGATCTCCGGCCTTGGCGGGGAATATATTAAAAACCAGGGTATGGTAACGTGTACCATAAAACCGCGATACCAAGACGGTCCTAGGTTTACGTTAAACATGGTCGTCGTAACTAAGGTAGCCGGTGAAATGCCTAATGTCAACTTCCCGCGCGAAGTAATTCGTCAGTACGATAATTTTAAGTTAGCGGATCCTGAGTTTTATAAAAAGGCGCGAGTTGATGTACTTTTAGGAAATGACATTGTGTCACAAATTATAACAAATAAACCGTTGTTTATTAATTCGGACATTCCTAGCGTAATCGAAACTGTATTTGGGTCTGTGATTAGCGGCAAACTAATTACCGATAAAAAAGATAAAACGGCTCAAAATTATTTTCTATCGGTTTCGGAGGGCGAGTCTTTAGACCAAGCTTTACGTGCGTTCTGGACGATCGAGGAAGTGCCGTGCACGCCCTCTATTAACCCTCTCGATAACCTGGCCGAAGAGATTTTTGTCAAGGAACACACGCGGGAATCGAATGGGCGATACGTAGTGCCGTTACTCCGCGCGCCTGATCACCCGGCGCTCGGTGAGTCACGCACTGCGGCCGCGCGTAGGTTGTTGTACACGGAACGTAAACTCGCGCGCACACCTACCCTACAACAAGCATATTGCAACTTTATGCGCGATTACGAGACATTAGACCATATGGAGCTGTATGTAGGAGCGTCTCCTAGCAAATATATAATTCCACACCACAGCATATTAAGACCGAGCTCCACCTCGACGCCTATCCGAGTGGTGTTCGACGGATCTTGTCGAACCAGCAATAATTTGTCGATAAACGACATATTATTAACCGGGCCGAATCTGTATCGTGATATTTCCGCTATCATTTTAAATTTTAGATTATTTAACTATTGCCTCGTGTGCGATGTGTGCAAAATGTATCGAGCTATCAGAATAAAAGAAAGCGATCGTTGCTATCAACACATCTTATACAGATCATCACCTACTGAGCCGATTAAATTATACGAACTAAAAACTGTCACCTACGGACTTAGTAGTTCTCCTTTTCTTGCCATCCGCACTTTAATGCAATTAGCTAGCGACGAAGAGGAACGTTTTCCTTTAGCCGCGCAGGTGATTAGAGAAGGAGTTTACATGGACGACGTTTTGTATTCTTGCGATACCTACGAGGAGGCCTGCAAGATTCAGGACCAACTCATCAGCATTTTTGAAAGCGGTCAGTTTTTATTAAAAAAGTGGACGAGCAACAATTCCGAATTACTGAATCGAGTTCCTTCGGATCATAGGGAATGCCCTTTGACCTTTATGAAAGACGGAAACGAATGCACTATTAAGGTGCTCGGCTTAACCTGGACACCGCTGTCCGACAACTTCGTTTTCGCCATAAATAAAACGGACCCGGTTTTAACGAAACGTTCTGTCCTAAAATTATTAGCGTCTATTTATGACCCCGTAGGATTCATCGCACCATGTACCTTCATCGCTAAATTAATTATGCAGGATTTATGGAAGTTAGGTATCGGGTGGGATGAACGACTACCGTGCGAAATAGGCAACCGATGGTCGTCGTTTATATCGGAGCTGCCGCTGTTGGCGGACATACCTATCGAGCGACACATGCTGCTGCCCGGACAGACTGCATGCGAGCTAGTCGGTTTCTGCGATGCGTCATCGCGCGGGTACGCCGCTTGCGTTTATGTCGTTTCTAAAGACGAGCGAGGGAACGTTAAGGTTCGTTTAGTGATCGCGAAATCTAAAGGTGCGTCCAGACTTGAACATTTCACCGAACCGAACAGCGAACATTTCGGCGAACTTGTTACGCTCAATGTGGACGGCGCGCTTGGAGCGCTTGAGATGGGTTACTGCGTAACAGTTCGGCGAAACTTTCGGCGAACTGTTACCCAGTAACCCATCTCAAGCGCTCCAAGCGCGCCGTCCACATTGAGCGTAACAAGTTCGCCGAAATGTTCGCTGTTCGGTTCGGTGAAATGTTCAAGTCTGGACGCACCTTTAAGTTGCGCCGGTCAAACCAATGACCATTCCACGTTTGGAGCTCATGGGAGCTGTATTGCTCAGTAAATTGCTAACATTCGTTCGTGATAATCTTACACGAGTTAAAATTAATAAAATTACGTGCCTAACAGATTCGACAATCGTATTGTCGTGGCTTCATACGGATGCCTATAAATTAAAAACGTTTGTTTGTAACCGTGTTACACAAATAACGGAGGTCGTACCTTCTCATCTGTGGCGTCACGTTAACAGCGAGAATAACTTAGCGGATTCGTGTTCGCGCGGTATCTCACCGTCTCAGCTAGTCGTCGAACGTTCTCGGTGGCTACAGGGTGCTGAGTGGCTATACCAGCCGCCTACGGAGTGGCCCGTATCAGTTTTCATTCAGGAGAACGAATCTGAACCACCCGAATTGAAACCTTCACAGAACTTATTCTCTGAAAAATTAATTAAACCCGCAGAAACGAAACAAGAGTTCTGTGAGCGTCTTCTGAATCGATTCTCCTCGTATTCAAAATTACAACGATCCGTAGCGTGGATTCTTGTGGCGGAATAAACGACGCGCTTCTATCCAATCAAAATGTTTAACTACTGAAGAATTAAATACAGCTCAAGAATCGTTGATCCGATTGGTACAAGAAGTTCACTTCCAAGAAGAAATTGGTCGTTTAGCAAACGGAATTAAAGTGATACCCTCTCTTAAAAAGTTGTCGCCTTTCCTTGATTCCCAGGGCTTTCTCAGGGTAGGGGGTCGTATCGCCTATTCTGAATTGCCTTTTAACGCTAAACATCCTCGTCTGTTACCAAAAGATAGTTTGCTTACCAAACTACTTATCGAATATTATCACAAAAAATATTTGCATGTCGGGCCGCGTGCTCTTCAAAGCATAATATCTGAAAATTTTTGGATACTTTCGGCTCGTAGTCGAATTAGGTCTGTCCTATCTAAATGCAAGGAGTGTTTCAAAAATAGACCGTCTCTATTACAACCCGAGATGGCTCCATTGCCTCAGACTAGACTCATCCCCCATAAGGTATTTGAAAATGTAGGGGTTGATATCGGGGGTCCCTTTTATATAAAGGAGAGTTTACGTAGAAATGCGAAAGTAACTAAATCGTATTTAGCATTATTTATTTGCTATTCTACAAAGGCGGTTCATTTAGAACTTTTATCTTCATTATCCGCGGACTGTTTTTTGGCTAGCCTGGACAGAATGACGTCACGCCGAGGCGCCTGCTTGGCTTTAAACTCTGACCAGGGGACGAATTTTTGTGCTGCCAGTAAATATTTAACGGAAGTACAGAGGTTTTTGCGAGATAACGAAGATATCACTACTGGGTGTGCACAGAGACAAATCTCATGGAAATTTAACGTACCCAGTGCACCTCATATGGGTGGTCTATGGGAAGCAGGGATTAAATCTGCTAAGTACCATCTCACACGTAGTGTAGGGGACAAGACCCTAACGTTTGAACAGCTCACGACGGTATTCTGTAAAGTCGAAGCTGTACTCAATTCGCGACCTTTGTGCCCCTTGCCATCTAGCGACAACCCTGATGAATTTAATGTGTTGACACCGGGACACTTTCTGATCGGTAAAAGTTTGACGGCCATGCCGGAATATCCACTAGAACAGGAACCTATCAGTAGATTGTCTCGTTGGCAATATCTTCAGAAAAGTTCGCAATTATTTTGGAAGCGATGGAGTCGCGAGTACCTTAATACGCTCCAACAGCGAGCAAAATGGTTTACATCTACGGATAATCTCAAAGTAGGAGATTTAGTTCTTATCAAAACTGATAACGCGGCTCCATGTATCTGGCCGATGGGCAAAATCGAAGCCCTTCATCCCGGTCCCGACGGCATAGTTCGTTGTGTAACCTTACGCACTCAAAAGAGTCAGTTGCAAAGACCGGTTAATAAGTTAAGCCCCTTACCCTATGTTAATTAATCCTTATTATAATATTATTTTATTTAAGTAAGATATTATTATTTATTTATGTATATTTGGTAGGGCTTAGCATATTTATATTATTTTTAAATTTTTTGTTATTTTAATTTTTCCTCACTGGTAGGAAACCATCCAGATGGTTTCGGTAGGGGGTGTGTTCAGTAAACTAGTAGTTTTCTAAGATTTACAGTGGGTAATACTGAATCACACTCCGGCGCCGCTGGTCCGCCTCCCATTGGCTAACACCGGCGGAAGAGGGAACGCAAGCGCCATCGTCATTCGTCAAATGAACATCATTCCGAAAAGAGACACCGTTCGTTAACGTATGCGTCCCTATCGCCTACGCAGCCACGCCGTGCGTGTAACTGATATACAGCAAATTACGAACTAAGTACCGTGTACTTGACCGTAACAGTGGACCCACCGGTGGGCATTGTGCCGTGCTATATTCATTGTGCCTTGGGGGTGACTGCTGCAACGGTAAGTGGTTTCTGTATTGTCTGCTGTCGATTTTGGGAACTTCTGGATAACTGGACGCACCTCTTTAAGGAATCAGGTCCTTCGATTAAGACAAATCTGGCCCAGCAGCTGGAGGCGTCAACAGTTGCCATTATGTAAAAAGTGGTACAAAGCACACTGCACACTAAATTAGTACCTAGTCGGGTTTTAGTTTACGAACTTTATCTCTTGTACTTTGAAGTGATTGTGTTTCGATACTCGATTCTCGAATTCGATCAACTTTGCCGCAATGTGCTTGACGTAACAAGCCCTTCCAGGCTCGACGTCACGGCGCGGGGCGGCCTCTGCTGTCGCAATCCCCACATTTATTTTAAATCGCAAACAAGCCCGGATAACGTCTTCGTGCTGCCTTCACAACGGCTCGTTGACTCCACTAGAGTCTATTCAACAAGTATAAATTAAAAATTAAAAAAAACCCCTGACATTCGCCATTTTGTGGTAGCGGCCATCTTGGATTTGTAATAGTGATATTCTACTAGTCAAGCCCTTTCATTTGATACCCATATTAAGGGTGTTGTGAAAAATATGTAATCCGCCATTTTGTAACGGCGGCCATCTTGGATCGATTTTCATCAAGCATAGCTAACAACACTCTCGACTAATTCACCTTTCAAATAAAAAAAACCGTATTCAAATCGGTCCACCCGGTTGAGCGCTACAGAGGAACAGACAGACATACACATACACACACAGACACGTCAAACTTATAACACCCCGTCGTTTTCACGTCGGGGGTTAACAATCACTACATAGTATAAAACAAAGTCGTTTTCTCTGTCCCTATATCCCTTTGTACGCTTAAATCTTTAAAACTACGCAACGGATTTTGATGCGGTTTTTTTTAATAGATAGAGTGATTCAAGAGGAAGGTTTATATGTATAATAACATCCATTAAATTGTGGAGAAATACTGTTATTTTTGAGGTTTCTAATGTGATGTCGTAAATAATTACATTTTTTCCGCTTACATTGCAAACGCAGGCTGAACCCTACGAGATTTATCAAAATAATGTACTAAGTATTGTACACATTGAAAAGGTCTACAGAAAAGTCCGCGATGGTATATGTCTATCTCTTATGGATATCCCACAATAACATTTTTTTGTCATTTACTTTTTACGACAAATAATGGCTAATTTTCGAAGCGATTTCAACCAATACAGCATTAATCCTTATCTAATTAAATACCTTAAATGCATTGTTGATTTTATATAAATCCATATGGTCCTTTACAGCATATGATTTAAATGAATACTTTCGAAGATATTACAGATTTAAAAATTGCGGCGGCGCGGGAGCGTGCCTATAAGTGCGTCGGCGGCCGCGGTTCTCCCTATAGCCCATTGTCGATAATTTTTGAAACCAAAAAAAAAATCACAGTACGTAGGATGAAACCCATTGGAAAAGGAGGAGAATATTATAAAATACAAGGAAAAATAATTTACGGGCGATCTGAGCTCGGGAAAAAAGGGGGGGAGTTTTAAGGGTAAAAAACGGTTTATCTCGATTTCCGGCAAAACTAGAAGTCCTATGGAAAAAAATTAAATGGCAAAGTTGTAGGTAATAAAAAGATCTACAACTTTTATATTTACACTTTTTTCACATAACCTCAAAATTTATGTGAAAAGTTCAAAAAACCAAGTTTTTGGTTCTTTATTTTTATCTTTTAAAATAATTTTTTTTTTCACGGAATCTGGTGAAAACTTACTTTCTTATGTCCCAAATACACTAATTTATTTGATTTGAAATATTTAGTTTTTCTCCTTATTTTTGACTTAATATCGACTTAATTCTGACAGCTGTCATTTTCATTTACAGATGAGTTATTTATATGGAGAACAGGGTTAACATCTACGAAGTACGATTTTACCCCAAACTACTTTAATTCCCTGTCAACATATAAAGCTCTAAGCCGCTTAATAATATTAATTGTTTCGCCCTAAAATAGAAATTGCTAAGAATGGAAACTAGAAAGTCATATCTACATGCAGCAGTTGATTTGTATTTGCATAAGTTTTGAATTTTTCATCTTTTTTGTGGGAATTGTTTTATCTCTGGTAACATTATGAAACGTCAGAATTCCACGGAATTAGTAATTCGGGTATAAGGTGAGATATAGTAAGTTCATTGTGGAAAATATCGTAAAAAGTCGTAAAAGCCGCCTGGGAGCTTTCATCGAAAACGCTGCCTAATCCCTGAGCGGGTAGTACCTACGCATAAAATGCTCTACTACCCGTGCGAAGCCGGGGCGGGTCGCTAGTAATAAATAAAATAGAATTTGACCATCATGATGTCCATTGGTAAGTATTTACCCTACTACTACCTACTACCTACACACACACACACATACGCACACACGCACGCGCACACACGTGTACACACCTACACACACACACACGTGTACACCCCCACACACACACACACACACACGGCAAACTTATAACACCCAGTCGTTGTTGCGTCTGGGGTTAAAAAGAGAATCGGCGTGGCCAAACAGTGAATTGGAATTATTTGCAGTGAACTAACGCGCTATAGTATTACTACTGTATTGCCCGCTATACCTGCGGGATCAAATCAGAAATGGGGAGATCCGCAGGAGAACCAGAGTTACCGACATGGCACATTGGGTCGCGAAACTGAAGTGGCAATGGGCGGGGAACATTGCTCAAAGAACCGATGGACCGGGACCGACTGCTTAACGTGCTCCCCGAGGCACGGGGGTGAAACACCGCCAACCAACACCGGACTGGCGCTGAGAATTTCTTGACAGAAAAACCCAATACCTATCAATGAAGCCAGGAGCTTATGATCTGCAGTCGGATTTGCTAACCACTAGGCCAACGAGGCAGTCCAGTCCACTCAATTTTATTTTGTTGAAGTCTAGATAGATATAAGTAGCTTGCTTACAATTTGCTGACACTAACTGGTGCCGCTAACTGGAACCGTTCAAACGCACCACTTTACAAAATCCCGGTTAAAATTCAACGAGTTAAGCCCTACTGAGTAATGGCGGACGCGCCCGGAGCGACATCTATAATGTTTCGTAAATAAACTTATAAAATACACGATAATTTACAGCTCGGCAATCGTTGCTGTGGCATGTCTTAACTTCCATTCGTCTTAACAATCTTTGTGGCTTAATGTCAGGAAGTTTCTAGCTCCTGAGCGTGATTTTTAACCCCCGACGCAAAACGACGGGGTGTTATAAGTTTGACGTGTGTGTGTGTCTGTCTATTTCACTGTAGCGCTCAAACGGGTGAACCGATTTGAATGCGGTTTTTTTTATTTGAAAGTTGAATTAGTCTGGAGTGTTCTTAGGTATGTTTGATGAAAATCGATCCAAGATGGCCGCCGCCACAAAATGGCGTATTACATATTTTTTCACAACTCCCTGAATATGGGTATCAAATGAAAGCGCTGTACTAGTGGAATAGCACTATGCAAATTCAAGATGGTCGCCACTACATAATGGCGAATGTCGGGGTTTTTTTTTAATTTTCAATTACAGGCAGACGTAGTGTTGGAAGACCCTAATATTATGAAGGCGAGTACAGTTAGTGTTCGCACAGTGATGACATATTATTTATTTATTAATTTTAATTTAATTAGAACGGATAAATATCCAGTAACACTAATTAAATAGGTGAACACAAATTAAAAGTAATTGAATAGGTTAAATTATAATTCCGAAACGTATTTACTTAATTATGGACCTCATTAGAAAGCTCAAGAGTCACTCAGCGGGTGATGGAGATAGTTCCTCGCCAAGTCTCTCTCGTATCACCAATTGACGTAAACGAGTTGCGATTAAGCTGAAGGAGGGCCACATAGTTTGAAGAACCGATAGAAGGGTCCCAAGGTACTGGAATGTCACAAGGTACCTTATGCGTTTATGCGCGTAACTATTATGCGTTTCGCATCGGAAAGCGCAATTTTAAAGACCATGAGGACAGAGGCCATCAAACGAGTCGCAGGCAGCCATAGGATATAAGCATGATCGTGGCGTGTGGACATCCCTACAAGAGACTATGTCCAGCAGTGGACCTCTATCAGCTGGCAACGAATGGCCAAATTATAAATCAAAAGTTTCATCAATGTAGATCAACATTGCGGTAATTCGTATTCATATCAATGTATTTGCGAAAACTGTGTATCATCATTTAGCACACTAATCTGGATAATCTGAGAATCATCTAGCATTCTTCTTGCACATAGTCAAAATAAGGCCACACCAAAAAAAAAAGAGAATAGTGTAATATTCTCGTTCGTTTTTAAATATGTACGAATCTCTTCAGGAAAAAGCAACAAAAAATATTACAACATCGCGAACTCCTAGTAGGTACCGACTATACCGACCCGCGCGTGCTTATCAAAACCCCTTTTCGCGAGTGTTTTAATCCCCGCGAGTATTTACGCGCGCGTGCGCGAAATAAAAACGCGCGTCAAATATGCGCGATATGAGAGTTTGCGAGTCGGGACACGTCGCGGGTAATTTACGAGCTATACCGACGCGCGGGGAACACGTAAAGAGGAAAACTGTGTTTAGTCCCACTTTCTACATAGTGGCAACGATGATCGAAATTCAAGTGTCGACACTCGACACACAATGACTTCAGAGCAAAATGAACCCAAAGGCTCTTATTTTAAAGTCGTAATTCAATAGTTGGAATATTTATTTTACAACATTTTTTGGTTTGGTTGGTTGGCTTGGTTGTTTTCGAATGCTGAATGTATTGGTGAACTCAAACCTTAACATAAGCCATTTTAGGTCCATTTTACTCTGGTCATTGTGATTCGATCAATAGTATACTATAAAGTTTTGGAGCCCTCCAAAGTGAGACTAAGCATAATTTGCGAAAGCTCGCGCTCGATAGCTGCGAATCACTGCGGAGATAGTAGAAGTACCTGCACTTGACACATTTAACTAGATGGTCGCTGATTTTAATGATGCGTAAGTATTTAGCTTTTATATCTCCTATATAATATTTAACGTAAACTCTAACAGGCACCGGCTAATAGTAACCGGCGCATATCCTCTCCAATAGTTCCATAACTATTGGAGAGGATATGTGCCGGTTATTATGATAACGGTACTAATTTTGTTGTATCCATCACCACCACCACTACAGCCTTTTAACGTCTAAAAATAGTGCTAGCCTATTCATAATGTTCCTTGCAGAAAAGGATGTAATTAAAAGAGCAGTCTATTTAGTTTAGTCTAGAGGTTATGTATAACTTGAATTAGTGGATAACCTAAGAGTGAAATAGTTCATTACTCAGTCAAGTTGCAAACTGAAGATTCCTATAAAAATTGAATTGTTGGTACAATGGTGCAGCAAAACGTAAGCCTAGCTAAGAATTGCGTAGCAAAGCGTAGGTCTAGCTAAGAATTGTGTAGTAAAACGTAGACCTAGCTAAGAATGGCGTAGCAAAGCGTAGGCCTAGGTAAGAATTGCGTAGTAAAACGTAGGCCTAGCTAAGAATTGCGTAGCAAAGCGTAGGCCTAGCTAAGAATAATTTCATAGCAAAGCGTAGGCCTAGCTAAGAATTACGTAGTAAAGCGTAGGCCTTGCTAAGATTTTCGTAGTAAAGCATAGGCCTTGCTAAGATTTTCGTAGTAAAGCATAGGCCTTGTTAAGATTTTCGTAGTAAAGCATAGGCCTTGCTAAGATTTTCGTAGTAAAGCGTAGGCCTTGCTAAGATTTTCGTAGTAAAGCATAGGCCTTGCTAAGATTTTCGTAGTAAAGCATAGGCCTTGCTAAGATTTTCGTAGTAAAGCGTAGGTCTTGCTAAGAATTGCGGAGCCAAGCGTAGGCGTGACTACGAAAAATGTAGCAGGCTTTTGCCGTTCCAAAATTATTGTTGCTAATTTCTAAACTACTCTCTAATACTCGTAATTTGGCATTTGTGTCGTTTTATTGATTAAAATAGCGAATTCCGCTTTCATGGAGAAAACATTTTTCTATTAAAACTCGGATAGAAATGCCTCTTTTATTATTTTTTCGCGTATTGCCAGTTTTTACAAAAATATTAAGTACGATAACAGTTATCTACACACTCGTACCAAATGGACAACACGTTTGATAACAGAGAACTAAATTTGACTATCTAGGAATATATTGCGAGCTTTGTTGCTGAGAATTTATGAACGTTTACCACAAAAAGATGTAAGTTATTTACAAAAATGTATCTTTTTACAAACGAGTCACAGTTTTATTATAATTTTTGAAAAATATAATCGATTTAAATATTTACAAACTCGTGAGGATTTATCTTCGCCTACGGCTTGGGTTTACAAACGTCGATTTGTTTAGTACCTACATATTATAACCTGTATGCTTAGTCTCACTTTGCACAGCTCGAAAACTTTACTAAATTATACTACTGGTCGAAACACAATGACTTCAGAGTAAAATGGACCTAATCTGGCTTATTTTAAGGTTTGAGTTCGCCAATACATTCAATTTTAAGTTTAAGTTCAACTATTCGAAGTATTGAATTACGACTTTAAAATAACAGTTTTTGGGTTCATTTTGCATTACATATTAGAGTTTCTCGATATGTAGTATTTGGTAAAGTTGTGGAGGTGCGCAAACTTAGAATACAGGTATTCTATAAGGTAAAATATAGATCTATACTGTAAGAAGGTTATTCTCTATATCAATACCTACTATTGATATTAAAGAAATGTCGAAGGAAGTTTATCTTGCGAACCTACTATGTTGAAATCAGGTTAAACCGTGAAAAGTAATAAAGCTGCCAGCGGCGGCCAGTAAACATGTCTGGGAAAAGGAAACCATCCCGAAATAGGAAACCCTGAGTAAAGTACACGTAACATCACGGAGAAAAGGTTTACTGCGTTGAGTGTGTGATTGAAAAAATAGCACGAAACGTTTCAGTTATTTTATATAAGAGTAAATCTTAAGGTAGACTTTGAGGTACGCGACCGTGACGCGCGACTCTTCAGTGTTGCGAGATCTACTGCTGTAAATAGCTAAGTGTCGTACACCTGAAATGCTCTCCATAATATTATCATATACTAGCGGTCCGCCCCGGCTTCGCCCGTGGTACATATATAGCCTATAGCACTCCAGGATCACTTACATATCCAACGGTGAAAGAATTTTTGAAATCGGTCCAGTAGTTCCTGAGCTTAGCGCGTTCAAACAAACAAACTCTTCCGCTTAATTATATTAAAGTATAGATTTTCTATAATTATTTCTATATATAAAGCAGTTCTATGTACAAGTGTCGCGTGGGATGGTCCTCAAAGTTTTCCTTAACCTGAGGTGAAAGACAGTCTCTCCACCTATGTATTGCTTTAAGCTATTTCGGCGTTTACGACTGTCTTCTTTACCAAACATTATACATATAATACTAGATTCTGCCCGCGGCTTCGCCCGCGTGAATTTCGGTTTTTCACAAATCCCGAGGGAATCGTGGATTTCTGATTCTCGTTTCCGCTCCCTTTTCCAACCTTTATACCTACTTTCAAGCAAGTTTGCTACAGTAATCTACCTATAGCTATAGCTATAGATTCCGATTTTTTTTTAATCCCGTGGGAACTCTTTGATTTTCCGGGATAAAAAGTAGCCTATGTGTTAATCCAGGGTATAATCTATTTCCATTCAAAATTTCAGCCCAATCCATCCTGTAATTTTTGCGTGATTGAGTAACAAACATCCAAACATCCACACATCCACACTTTCACATTTATAATATTAACAAGTAGAATGATAGTAGCCAAAAGTCGAAATGCTCATTTACTCTTCAGCCCCTAAACACTGGGTCACTAGTGGCGACGACTAGTGGCCGGCCAAAAATCACGGAAGAGATTTTTTATACATTTTATATGGTACCCAAGAAAATGTATGAAAAATCTCTTCCACGACTTGTGAAGGCCATTAGTCGTCGCCACTAGTGGCCCAGTGTGCTGAGGCTGTAACTCTACGTTATTCTGCTATTGTTGTTGAAATATTCGCAAATATCACTCTTTAAGCGCACACTTTAATCTTAAATTTCAGCAAGAATGGCCGCAAACATGGCGGGCGATGCGAGAGCAGAGAACACAGAGCACAGCGTCATTCCGCATATAACGCTGGCGATTTCCGGCGTGTCGAGTAAAATTATAGCGAATGTTCCCGCGCTTCGGAATCACGGCGCGGGAATAAATGCGGGATGCTGCGGTATTCAAATATACGTTGTGACTCGGCTGGCCACTGACAGTGTGGAGCTGTGGAGTTATTTTATTAAAGTCCGAGGCAAAAAAGTGTCTGTGTGCAATTCACACACGGCAAAAGTGAAACTTACTTATATATTCTAATTTTTCGAATGCTCCAAAATATTTATCTAAATACTAGCTGATGCCCGCGACTTCATCCACGTGGTTTTAAAAATGTGATAAATGAAGAACCGCTCCACCGATTTTGTGCAAACTTCACGTATGACGTAAACCATCTACTAAATAGTCGGGACAAAGCCTAACATTTGGTTTGGATAGCTGAGCCCGTTCTTGAGTTATAAAATTACAACGAAAATAGGCATTGATTTTTATTTTTATACAAGATTATATTTAACATTAAAATACTTGTTTATGTTTTTGAAATAAAATTTGGGTTCTAAAACGGAATGTAGGCTGAGAGCGGAAGCGGAGCGTCATGGTAACCGACTTGTATTCCACCTCAGTCTCTCGCAGGCTAAATCCTATGTGAATATGTATGTTTGTCCCTTTCTGGCACTCGTGCAGCGCTTGGGAACTTAAACGACCTCCTGTCACCTTATGGACTCCTGGTACGCAAGAGGGTTTTGGTGTCGCTTTTTCGTTTCATCGATTTTCAAATGCACAACGATACTATTTACTAAAGAAGTTTCACTTCAAAAGGCGCGGTATTATTGTAAGTCTGTCTGTGGCAGCGTATAGTCGAACGCTTCGGCCTGCAGGTTACACCGCGGTGAACAATGAGAAAAGCGATTAAACGGGAGTCTCCTCACGGATGTCTCAAGTCGGTAGTGTTGGGTGTCGTCCGCATAAGTTTGCGGGTAAGTTATACGGCACCTCATACATCATACGGAGCGCGTACTTAATCTCAATTTATTACCAGCCGCTGTTGGCACTCGTCGGTCGTCACCGACACACCGCAAATGATGTCCTGGACCTTTGGACGGGACGAGATTTTTTTCCAACTTTTCAGGTGAATCACAAAAGTACACTAATAATGATCACAGAAATCCTAATAATAAGGCAATAGAACTGTTTACCTGTGTACTGTTTACTGTGTACCACTTCAAACTATACAGAACGCATGTCGCCGCATTACTACATACACAAACATAGTTCTACGCAATCACGCAAACATATTTACGCTCAATGCTGCGCAGTCAGAATGAAGCTGCAGGATTAGTGCTTTAAGGTCGCAAATGCGTCGCATTATTCGCTTACCTTACATATCGTTGTATCTGTTCATTTACCTCACTGGCGACGTCCGCATGCTCAGCACGGCGACAAGGCGACGGTCACGCTTACACAACATTTCTAGTGCCTTGTTATTAGGATTTCTGTGCTTCTAGGCGTTGGGAGCAATTTACAACATTAGTTTTAATTTAAGCAAAATCTGAGAGCAGTTTGTTCAAAATCTGTAAAAGAATGGAATCAAACCATTTTATAACGTACTAGCGGTCCGCCCCGGCTTCGCCCGTGGTACATAATATATAGCCTTTAGCACTCAGGGATCACGTACATATCCAACGGTGAAAGAATTTTTGAAATCGGTCCAGTAGTTCCTGAGATTAGCACGTTCAAACAAACAAACCCTTCAGCTTTATAATATTAGTAAGTAAGTATAGATAAAGTATAGATAAGAGTAGAGTAAGAGTAAGAGTCTTTATTTGCAACTATTTGCGTGTTATTATAAGTTTGACGTGTCTGTGTGTGTATGTGATGTGTGTGTGTGTGTCTGTCTGTTCCACCGTAGCGCTCAAAAGGGTGAACCGGTTTGCGGTTTTTTTGTCTGAAAGATGAATTAGTTGGGAACTTGGGAGTGTTCTTCACTAAGTTTGATGATAATCGGTCCAAGATGGCCGCCGCCACAAAATGGCGGGTTAGATATTTTTTCGCAACTCCCTTGATATGTGTACCAAATGAAAGGGCTTGACTAGTCGAATAACACTATGCAAATCCAAGATGGCCGCCACCACAAAGTGGCGACTGTCGGGGGTTTTTTAAATTTTTAAAAGTTTTCATTAAGTATATTTTTTTAAAAGTTTAAAACGGATCTTGCTTCGATTAATATCCTTTCCAGAGTATATCGACGTCTCAGCTGATGTTGGTACATAAGGCTTCTTAGATTTTTTTACTTTGCACACTTGCAATTTAAATTACTAGTAGGGAGATATTTGTTGTCAACTTTTAACGCGCTGCGGTCGCTGACATTAATAACACAGTCAAACGGGTTTTGTATGTTAATATAGGCACAATTTGCATTTAATATGTTGGCACAGTACGTCACAGCACTTGGACACCCTCCCAATTGTGCGGAACAAATAAAAATGTGACAGATATCCCCCCCTAATGGCGGCCATAAAATAAAAGTGTACGAAAGTAGGTGGCCGACGCAATTACACATTATTTATTGCTTTTTTAATATTTGATAATACAGTTACACAACAGGCGGTTAAGGTTATGTCACGTTTACCGTTTAAATTCGACCAGAAACTAAACAAGTGTAAATTAAAAATTTAAAAAACCCCCGACATTCGCCATTTTGGGGCAGCGGCCATTTTGGATTTGCAATAGTGCTGTTCTACTAGTCAAGCCCTTTCATTTGATACCCATATTAAGGGAGTTGTGAAAAAATATGTAAACCGCCATTTTGTAGCGGCGGCCATCTTGGATCGATTTTCTTCAAACATAGCTAACAACACTCTCGACTAATTCATCTTTCAAACCGTCGTTTTTGCGTCGGGGTTAAAAATAAAACAGAAAAATGGATTGCGCAAGTGTTGTTGACAGTACTACCATGCGGTAGGTACGAGAAACTTCGAGAAACTTTTTGCTTTTTTGATGGTCACATTTTAACGGTAACCGGAACGTAACTTAAAACACCTATGGTGTAACTGAACCTAAATGGCAAAGCGCACAACTAACGTTAACTTGAAAACGGGGCTTTATGCGACTATGAGTAAAAAATCAATGTTTGTCCGTATGTCCTGTATGCGCTACTAAATCATTTATTCGATTATGATGAAACTTTGATGAACCTATTCTGCATACGTCCGCGTAGGTTTCTGACCCAATAAATCTATGCAACAAGTGTAAATTGAAAATTTAAAAAACCCCCGACATTCGCCATTTAGTGGCGGCGGCCATCTTGAATTTGCAATAGTGCTATTCTACTAGTCAAGCCCTTTCATTTGATACCCATATCAAGGGAGTTGTGAAAAAATATATCATCCGCCATTTTGTAGCGGCGGCCATCTTGGACCGATTTTCATCAAACATAGCTAAGAACACTCTCGACTAATTCACCTTTCAAACAAAAAAAACCGCATTCAAATCGGTCCACCCGTTTGAGCGCCACAGGGGAACAGACAGACACACACACACACACACACAGACACGTCAAACTTATAACACCCCGTCGTTTTTGCGTCGGGGGTTAAAAACTTATAACACCCCGTCGTTTTTGCGTCGGGGGTTAAAAATGAAGGTTTGTATGTTTTTTCTCTATGCGTTCCTAAACCATACTTTGCGCGGTATTGCAACATATGCTGGGAACAGCTAGTAACAAATAAGAATTAGAGTCCACGATAAAATACCCACCTGCTTTACATGAAAAAACCCATTATTATCGGTTTCATAAAAACATGGAACAAGTAGGTCACATCGGAATCTTTTTTACCGGTAACAAATGACAGTGTCTCGGTTGGTACACCATCTACCGCCATACTGCCGCTAGGATCGAACCCGGTCCCCCCGACCTCTTAACCACTAGGCTATCACCGCAAATACCTACCTGCTCTACAAGAAAATGACACCCATTATTATCGGTTTCATAAAAACACGGAATCATTTTTTACCGGTAACAAATGACAGTGGCTCGGTTGGTACACGATCTACCGCCATGCTGCCGCCGCCGCCGCATTCGCCCCGTCATCTGATTAAGTTGGTAAATCGAGTGGAAGGATTGATGGATGGCCGGATCGTTAATTATGTTTTAACCGAGCTATCTGCGAGCGAGGGGGAGAAATCGTGACGCGAAAGTAAATATTGTGTGCACTATAATACGCGGAGAGAGGCGCGTGCCAAAAACGCTGGTATACGCAGTTACTAGAAGAATAGAATAGAAAGGTTTTGTTTTATTGGTGCCCTCAAAAATATAGTTAAAAAAAAGAATTGTACCTAAATGAATCTACTTACCATTTGTTAGGAATGCCGTTCCAACCGCGCAGACTTAGCAATAAACTCAGCGGTTGTTTTTTTTTTAATAAATAAATTCAAATAACAATATAATTATGATGTGTAATAATAATATATATAATGCTTTATTGTCGTTTTGCGCATGGCTGTGCAAAAGCGTGGATTTGAGTCGCTCCGACTCAAATACACGCTTTTTTGTCATTTATATCATCTTCAATTCTGTGCCTCCTGTGACGAGTGATCTAAGTCGAGTTGTACCCTTTTTGAGATTTTTACATACAAATGATCAGAAAAAAATTAGCTTTTTTTTGGTCTAACCCACGTTCTTCTAACTATTATAGTTTCGGAGATAATTTTGTGCAAAGTGATATAAGTGGCAGCATTTTTGCAAAAATATCGTGCATATAGATATATTTCAAGTTGTAACCTCAATAAGTAATTTTCTGCATGCATTATTTTTCGTGCTTCGTGGTATAAGTGCAATTATATTAATTTTCACATTTTATTTTTAGTATATTTATCGTGAATATTGATATAATTAGAGTTATATCACTTTGAACAGATTTTTTTCAAAACTGATTAGGTTACAATTATACATATACCTAATAATCACAATCTAAATTTATGCCTAATTTGTGATCAGTGATACATCTCGACTTGTATCATTGTGTACAATTCAACATTATCTGTGTAAACGAATATAAATTGAATTGTATCTAAAACTCAAACCAAATCTAGAAAAAATGTATGAAGAAGGAGACGTGCTAAATGATACAAGTGAAATCGTCAAGTCATACTCTTATGGAGATTGACACCAACCATACGTTAATTGAGCGTAAGAAGAAGCACATGAGTATGGTTATTCACTTGCAAAGAGATTGGTACCAACTAGTGCGTACAGCTTCAAACAAAACAGCAAAGTTTAGGTAGGTACTGTTATCTAAATGACTTGTGATTCAACATGTTTTCAAGCAATTTCTTATTCTTGCATTGGAAAATTGATGTGGTGTGATGTTCGATCTGTTTTGCATACCAAAGAAAATATTCCCCGTTTTTCTTACACAAAATGAATTCAAGGATGATGAATACAAGACTATGGATTGTTTGAAACGAGGTAAAGCTTACGCTATTAAGATTACAATAAAGACAGTACCAATAGCCTACCACTTCAAGATTACTGTTTCAACCGATAAGAAGTAATATCTGTTTTGCTATGCTTTATTCAGGAGCGCGATCATGAGTTTTCAGAGTTTAAATATTAGGACTTTGTTATTGAATTGTTTTCCTTGC
Source organism: Melanargia galathea (assembly GCA_920104075.1). Classification (NCBI taxonomy): domain Eukaryota; kingdom Metazoa; phylum Arthropoda; class Insecta; order Lepidoptera; family Nymphalidae; genus Melanargia; species Melanargia galathea. The sequence goes on along the minus strand of OV049856.1, from coordinate 32,231,740 downwards.
AAGAAATTGACTAAATTCCGAAAAAAGTAGTAATCTGTTGAAGCAAACTCCCGGGTAGAGTGGTGGGTGTTGGAGATATTTCAATCGCAGCACCTTTAATTTAGCGACTGTCTGTTGTGAAGTATGAGATCTAGCGTTGGTCTAAGTTAACAGCATTGGGCAAGAGAAATGAGCAGTTTCGGTTGTTTAACTGCTGACGTTTCCATCATGGTTTGAAATTGTTGATCTATCTTTATTGTCTGGCCAGATCTTAGGAAGCCATAGTGTATGATACCAGCACTGGTTCACCAAACACACACCAGCAGTTTTTTCTGAGTCAACTTTCGTTTGGGACAGTTTCACCAGTTGGGTTTCGCCAGTTCTCTTGGATTCAACCACTGTGATGAGCATTTCCGACTGTCGTACACCATTTTTCATCACTGATAACAATACGATTCAAAATTCCGTCGTTATTGTGACAATTGAGTAATGTAACGCAGCACTTAATGCGTGTTTGTCAGTGTGCTCCACTCAATTCATGCGGCAGGTACCTATTTCTCGAGTTTTTCACTTTTCAAATTTGTTTTAAGTGAATTAATATTATTATATCACTCACACCGAAGCCTGCCACTAACTCTAACATAGTTTGCGATAGATCCGCTACCACAATCATCTTTAATTCTTCATTGTCAACTAGGGTTTCCAGCCGTCCACGGGGTTTGTTTTTAGGTCAAAATTTCCAGAACAAAAACGTTGGAACAAAAATCGTACCATGCTTTCTTTTACAGTAAGGGTTTCCCCATACTCATCATTAATCCTTCGAATTGTTTTTGCAGTACTGGTGCCACTGTGGAACTCGTATTCGTAAAAAATGCGATAAGTTTTCCATTTTTGAAGCCTCCTGGACCGTACCGCGACTACTGGTGCCGCTTGACAAGGTACATAGGTACTAGCTTAATTGCTTACGTAATTTATTATTTTATTATTACCGCGATTGACTACTTGCGCGTGGATCGAGTCCACACCGATTTTCCACTGGTCCCTTAGTGACCCGTCCCACGGTTGCCCGTTGTGAGGTTGCTATGGGCCCCAACCTTGACAACTGTTGGTAGGGCAACTGCGGGACTGCACCAAAACCTTCTTCATACATTTTTTCTAGATTTGGTTTGAGTTTTAGATACAATTCAATTTATATTCGTTTACACAGATAATGTTGATTTGTACACAATGATGCAAGTCGAGATGTATCACTGATCACAAATTAGGCATAAATTTAGATTGTGATTATACCTAATATGTATAATTGTACCCTAATCAGTTTTGAAAAAAATCTGTTCAAAGTGATATAACTCTAATTATATCAATATTCACGATAAATATACTAAAAATAAAATGTGAAAATTAATATAATCGCACTTATACCACGAAGCACGAAAAATAATGCATGCAGAAAATTACTTATTGAGGGTACAACTTGAAATATATCTATATGCACGATATTTTTGCAAAAATGCTGCCACTTATATCATTTTGCACAAAATTATCTCCGAAACTATAATAGTTAGAAGAACGTGGGTTAGACCAAAAAAAAGCTAATTTTTTTCTGATTATTTCTATGTAAAAATCTCAAAAAGGGTACAACTCGACTTAGATCACTCATCACAGGAGGCACAGAATTGAAGATTATATAAATGATAAAAAAGCATGGATTTAATTTATTCGCTTTATACGCTATTATAACTTAGGAGGATTCGATTATTGGTGTTCAATTCGATGCTTTAATTATGGGTAGCCTAAGTATGTAACGCTCTCTTTAAACATTTCTGTGGTGGTGTCGTATGGTGCGGGTTGTTACGTTCCCTCAAATATGGTTGAGCGAAGCAATGGCTGGATCATGTGTCATGCTCGTGAACGGGTGCCGCCGTCGAAAATGGGGCTACTTTTGTCTGCCCTTTTTGACGTGTAGAATTGTAAGCACCATTCCGAACCAGTGGTAGATTCATTTGTCGATTCAAAAGCACTTGTAAAAGTTTATCTGAATAAAAAATATGTCTTAGACTTGCCTTTACACAAGTTTAAGAACTCTATTAAAAGTATGCTCATAAAAAAAGCTTATTATACAATTGAAGATTATATAAACGATAAAAAAGCTTGGATTTAACTCGTTCCAGCAATGCGCGAGACGGCATTTCAATCATGTACATTAATAATAATAATTGTTATAATGTTATTTTAAAAAAAAAGAGCAACAGCCGAGTTTCTTGCAGGTTCTTCTCGGCTGGAACTGCATTCCGAACCTGTGGTAGATTCAATTGACGATTCAAAAGTACTTGTAAAAGTTTATTTGAATAAAAAACTTTTCTATTCTATTCTATTCTATTCTATTCTTGAGGGGCTACGATTTATTATTAGGGTACGATTAAGGTAATTAAATACAAAGATGATTATAATTGGCATCCGATTAAGAGCTTGTATTATTTAAGCGATAGCAAGCCCATAATAAATCATTTGTTTTAATAGCCACAGTGTTAAAATATTCATTAAAGGGTAACAATTTATTCAGCGTAATTCATTATATTGTATTTAATTATCATTTCATAAAGCTGATGAGGTTATTGCATAACGCAATTGTTATCGCAACGCAATGTTTGAGTTTAGGTTGGTAATTTAATTAAGTTTAATCATTACATTTAATCAATCATAATATTATAATCATAATATACATTTTTCAAGAAAATAGCTTGCATTCGAAAGGGCTTAAATTACGTTTTGTACAGTTGTGCTAAAGAAAAAAAAACCTTTTATATTGCGCAAAAGCGTTTCCCAGGGAACGGCGTCTTTTGTGATTTCACTTGTCGTTCATACGTTTTGGAACTGAAAACATCAGTAGTTACGGACATAGGATACTTTCCATTCCGGAAAAGAGTTCCCCTGGGAACAAAGCCGCGGGCATCATTTCGTTAGGAAATTGGTTGTCTGTAAAGTCGGACGATAATTTTACGTGATAACGTCATAAGAAAACAAAGAGATAGATGCGTCACAAGCAGAACGCTTAGGCCGATCGTGCCTCTCTATCGCTTGTTCAACGCTCTCGCTTGCACGAGGAACGTGACAATGAGTCATGCTTTTTCGTGCGTGTAGCCGGCGTCCATCGATTTATAAAACGTTATCACGTCAAAAATAAATGAACTTAGCAATGTCGAATTAAGTAACTTCGAAAGAGATTGCGATAGCGACTAGGAAGCTACAATTACCCCCTGTAGCTGCTAAGTACAAAATGATAAATTCATAAAAGCTTTATGTTCGTTTCAACCCACTGTCGGTGTCGGCCATTCTACGCTTACAGTGTAGGTTTTGTTTAATGACCGTAATTTAGTTTTAATGTATCTGGTGTACACTTAATATTATCTTTCAACGCCTTACTCGCTTTATCTCGCCGCTTGATAGTCGTGATGTCACAACTCACAACACGATTCAAGTACGGTTGTGCATAAAAAACAAGTTACCAAACACCGAAAAACCTCAGACCGAATAGAAGATAACAGATAGACAAGACAGCACGGTAAATACATGTCACCATCACCACTACAGCCTTTTAACCTCCCACTGTTGGACACAGGCCTCCTCTCCTATAGGAGAGAGGGACTTAGAGTTTAGACCCGCCGCGCTGCTCCAATGCGGGTTGGCGGGCTATGACAGTGAGTATAACCGGGAGTCAGGACCGACTGCTTAACGTGCTCTCCGAGGCACGGGCACACGAGTAGATAAGTACAGAGAGAAAGCTTCAAACAAACGGCCCGCTGTAGGTACACTCACACAAACACACTCACCAACGGTTCACGGACGCCCGCTCGTTCCACTAACCGGTACAGTTGGTGACAAACGTGCGCATATGTGTGAGTGTACCTACAGCGGGCCGCTTGTAGAAGCTTCCCCTCTGTAGGTACTTATCTACTCGTGAGGCACGGGGCTGAAACACCGGCAATTATCAACTCCGGGCTGGCACTGAGAATTTCTTGACAGAACATTTATTTGCCCGACCCGGGAATCAAACCTGGGACCTCGTGATCTGCAGTCGAATATGCCACTATACCAACGAGGCAGAGTATGAGGGCACAACCAACCCCTACCGTTCTGTAATTAACAGAACTGGGTCACAACCTTCAACAATGGGGAAAGAGAAATTACATGAATTACTTAATATGAATGCAAATAAATAAATGAGGATATAATATGATATATTATATGAGGATATAATATAAATGCAAATATTCTTTGTAACAGAGCAGCATATGATCCGTTTAATGATATTAAGGAAAAACGAGTTAAGCGCCCCTCACACAATATGGCGGATAAGTGTATTAGGCGTGTAGCGCTGTCCGTCCGTGCTTCGCGTCCATCTCATAAACTAATAATCGCGTTATCTGGACGAACCACCCTGTATTAGGCCGCGCCGGGCCAGTGGAGGGGCGTTTTTATCCGACTGCGCAAAAGAGTGACTAGTTTGCAACATATCTTATATATATATATATATATATATATATATATATATATATTGTTATACATAAATTGAATATATATATATATATATATATATGTATCATACTATGTATATTAATTTCACGTAAATTTATATTTTATATTTATATATATTAATATTATATATGTAATAGGTATATTTATTATATCTATGTATTTATTATTATTGTAATATTTCTGAAAGTATATACCTACCTCTGCATTATCTCAGTTTTGTTGTTACCACATTTGAGGGCTCCTGGAAGAAATCTCTCTCTTAGAGATAAGTTGTCCTTGTACACATCCTTTTTATGTTCGTGTTTTATTTGTAAGTTTTGGTATGTACTAAATAAATAAATAAATAAGAGATAATTATTGTGTTTCATGCGCATCTAGTTATGTATAGAACTATCGTAGCATCTCAACCGCTAGGTGGATATATCAGTGAGGAGGCTATTGATTCGTCTAAACTTTGGACTCTAAAGCCAGCGATGATTATAGGTTAGATTTTATACCAAAATGGTGTCCGTATAATTGTGTTTGCTAGCAAACGAAAAAAACCGACTTCAATTACATTAAAATTTACATAAAAAAATTAACAAACGCACTAGTCGTCACTACGATTTTCGAAAGTTCCCCTCGATTTCTCTGGGATTCCACCATCAGATCCTGGTTTTCTTATCACGGTACCACCCTTGCGATATCTCCTTTCCAACAAAAAAGAATTATCAAACTCGGTTCATAAACGACGAAGTTATCCGCGAACACACATAAAAAAAGCATATATACGGTCGAATTGAGGAACCTCCTCCATTTTTGAAGTCGGTTAAAAATAAAAAGTGGTAGTAAAGGCAAAAAAAGCGTGCATATCACTGCATAGGTCTTTTTACAAAATGATGTTTCCTAAACTACATATTTAACAGCCATAAAAGTTTAAAAAACAAGAGAAAAGTTTGTAAACTTAATATAAAATAATAATTTAGTGTGCAGAAACGCGGGGCAAGCAACTAGTGGCGCCATCTGTTATGTCTATCCGAAACTAATTTAATAATCTAGAAAGTCGCGCGAAGGTAACTTCTCGATTTTTTTCGTAAATAAAATGTAAGTCTATGTCACCCGGACCATAACAACGACAATAGACACCTCACACCACGGTAGTACACACAGAATGTCATACAAAAATCGGACGCAAACATACATACATAAAAACTTAAATACATACATACATACATACATACATACATACATACATACATACATACATACATACATAGACTGCTAAAATTAGAACCCTTCCTTTTGGCTTTGCCGTAGTCGGGTATCTAACTAGAATAGCACATAAATTGAAGAACCGATAGGTTTTCGGTCAATAGTGGTCCCACACTGGAGAGCGCAGCGTTGGGCGACTCCCCATTACGTAGATGAACGATCGCAAGCGAGTTAGTTGCCTTTAAACCAAAAACGAGGCAGTCAAATTTTACGACAATATTTTACCCGTAGTTGTAAACTTTATCCGTGTGAGTTATCTCTCGCGACTCTAATGGCCGCGCGGCAGCGTAAAACTTTTACTAAACCATTTAACTTCGTTAGGAAGTCTTTATTTCATAGCCGGGGCTTTTTGCTTAATAGGAAATATTCATAACCTCATATTCTAAGCCGCGCTAGCCCCGACCCCCCCCCCCCCCCCCGGGTGCTTAAGGGCCGCTCTGAAAATGTGCTCAAGCACTTTTAGGTATTAAGTTTTTTCGTAGGTTTTATTTAACGGGGAGGGGAATTTGTCTACACCAACCTTCTTATTTAAAAGTTCCCGGGAACCCAGCTCTTTAGTTAGGTCACACCTGAGACTCGGCTGAGCGTTGCCTCAGCCAAGAACATGTATTTGTCTTTTGTTGTAGCTTTCAGGAAAATACGTAATAATTAGCCTGAAATTAGGTCGCCTGAAAAACAGCTTTGGGCCACACTACTCCAGTTTACCAATAAATACACTTTTTGGAGTTGTTCTTGCGTCACGGTCCACGGACGCGTAAATAATAAGATCGATGTTGTTTATCACCGATGTTTTTCTTGGTTGAAATGCACTGTAGTCAAATAAATGTATCCGGCTGGGCCTCCTCGATTGTCAAATCAAAATAATATTCAATCACTTTTAAAATGATTTTAGAAATTTTAATGATGAATGATACTTTTCTCCGGTACTTATATCAAAGCAGCTGTGTTCCTGCGCTATGCGTATGTGTATGCGTACTACCTACTTCTATATAAATTGCTTCACAAAATAGAAAGTACAAAAGTCCCTCAAACACCGAACTGAGGTCTTAATTAAAACTCAACAAAAAATATAAGGAGAGTCCCCCTCAAATAAAGAGCGAATAGCAATTACAAATGAGACGTGGAATAGCAATAATACGCTCAAAGGACCCAAGTTCACCCTCCGAGACACAGCACAGTGTAATTCCACAAACTTCTTGTGCCCTGGTACAGTCACCACGATATCGAAATATATTAGGACTCATATAATAATAGGAGATCGCTGGGAACCCTGTACCACACCTTCATACAAGCGAATTACTACCGACAAGGATAATACTAATATGTCAGTCATGCGGAATAAGGAAAACGTTATACCTAATACTGCTAGGCGGACTTTTACGTAGTGGATGACGTTGGGCGACGATTCAAAATCAAAATCTTCATACATCATCAGTACATATCAATTGCTTATGTGTCTTAATTTGAGTAAATTATCGTCGTCGTTATCAACCGATCGACATCCGCAGCTGGACATAGGTCTCTTGAAGGGACTTCCACATGATACGGTCTTGTGCCGTGCGACTCGTTTGATGTCGTCGGTCCACCTAGTGGGGGGGGGGTCTACCAACACTGCGCTTCCCGGTGCGAGATCGCCACTCCAGCATCTTGGGACCCCAACGTCCATCGGTTCTCCGAACTAAAAATAAAATAAACTCGTATTACAAGTTTATTTTATTTTATAAAGAAACATATTATACTAACATTCGTTTTTCCCCTCCAAATTAAGCGAAAAACTTGTCCTATGAGTGGGTGTGAATTACAATAATGCACCGTGGCGTTTGAAACGACGACGCGTCAACCAGCTTTTAGTTCACTGCTTGCTCCCGCTAAGCTACTAAAGTTGTCCAGTGTCCTGATTTGGAACTAACTGCCATGGTGACCGCAAGCAAAGTTTAGGAAATATGAAGAGAATTCGCAATAAAAACAATCGTAAAAACTCGGAACGGTGTTGTTGTCAAATATTGCGAATATATGTAGTGGCAGGCTAGAGCGTGGCTCCCGCGGATTTATGCCGCCCATTCCGTGTCGGGACGCTTGGAAACTTCAATATTAGGTGAAAAAGAACATCAATTACAAGGTTGCTTGCTTTTGTGTTTGCTAGCTCCAGTACTTCACTACAGCCTTTTAACGTCCCACTACTGTGCACAGGCCTCCTCTCTCTAGGAGAGGGGTTTAGAGCTTAGACCCGTCACGTTGCTCCAATGCAGGTTGGCGGGCTTTTAATTGTCACATAATGTCTGTTCGTTTTCTTACGGTCACCTTTGATCGCGCCGCCTCGGCACGCGCGCCGTCTTGTCAAAGGGACCGCCTGCGACTTCAAAAGATGCCGCGTGGGGTGTACAGGTACAAGGGGTTTTGGCGTTTTATACTTACTCATATTTTTATATTAAAATTCTCTTTCCTTTTTATATTTTTTTATATTCGTATTTTATTACAATATAACCATAAACATAAAATATAATATTATCATGAACACGGGTCTTCTCTCAAAATGAGAAGGATTTTAACCATAGTCTACCACGCTGGCCAAGTGTGGATTGGCAGACTATTCGGAGATTCTGTTAGAATAGAAAAAAAATTACAAACAGAAAAAAAGTAATAAAAATAAAAGCAGAATACTAGGAGCACCTGCGCCTGTACCGACACTAATTTACCGAACGAACTATAACAGTGATAATAACCGGGGCCGACTGCTTAACATGCTCTCAGAGGCACGGGGGTGAAACCCCGCCAACTACCAACTTCGAGGTGGCACTGAGAATTTCTTGACAGAATACCCAATACCTATAATAATAATTATTTGCCCAAACCTGTTGTTCCACGTTTGTCCAATGAGTTCTCTTGATGCCCAAGTGTTGAAGGAGCGATGGCTGCCTCATTTGATGGATCAAGGCGGTTATTTCGAAATCACAGAATCTTTTTTATCAATTACAAGTCACGGCAAATAACTCTAGCGTCGACCTTCAAAGCGCCGAAGTCAAAAATGAGGTATCTCGGGATGGTGAGGGGGTCGCGGGGAGGGCGTGGGGATCGTTCGTAAGCACTGTGTCCCGCTCACTCATACGACGCTGTGCGCACTTCTCTCGCTCAGCGCTAGACTTACGTGCCGGGCCTGTACTAGCTGTTCCATGCGTTGCAATGCCACGCAAAGTATGGTTTATTTATTTATTTGCAAATACACATTTTTTCCATAGTTTAGGAAAACACAGAAAACAAACCAACAAACATTCATTTTTATATTGAGTTTTTGGGCCAAAAACCTTTGCGAGCGTATGCAAAACAACTCACCAAAGTTTCATCATAATCGGATGAATAGTTTAGGAGTGCATAGAGGACATTGTCTGTATGCGTACAGACAATCTATCTTTCAAATAAAATGACGACTCGTCTTCATTGTTTTTTATTTATATAGTTAGATTTTATTTATAAAATATTCTCACTTGAACAAAAACATGTCGATGGAATCACTGATAGAAAAATAGAAAATAGAGAAACAGACTTAATACCCCCAGAGACGGACGCAATGTCGTCACTATACAAGGTAAACCAATTAGCGCTCTTTAAAAATTCAACACGCCCCAAGGAGCTAGGCTATCTTTTAAAAATGTGAGCATGAAATTGTTGGAGAGGGCAAAATTAACGTTAAAGTTAGATAAAAGATAATACAGAATTATTCAATGCAGTTTCAAAAATTCTTATACATAAACTAGTGTTGCGCTCGGTGCGCGAGCTGCAAGCAGCTCGCGGGCCTTGTGGTCTCTTCAATATTCGTAAAATAAAGAAATGGGAGGCCAATCCAAATACCAGAATATTCTGGACAGTCTGTTGAAAGATAGAAAGAAATATTGGTATCACGCTTTGTATCTTTTCTGAAAGGACACTAATGAGTTCTATGCATGCGTTTAGTGGGGAAAAAAAAGATTAGATACAAAAATGTTCTGGAGAGCCACTTGAAAATTAAAAAGAAATTTTGTATGGACACAAATTTTTTTGTTCCGTAGCTATCTTTTTTTTACTGGCTCACCAAAGGGCCTAAGGTCTTGAACATTTTTAGTTTCAGGACCATGCCTCTATGATTGATAGTTTTTGAGGGCCGTTAGGGTACTCTGGTAATTTTTCCTCATTCACTACGTTTTGTATTTTTTGTGAAAAAAAAATCTTTAAGTTCTATTTACTTATTATGTGTATTGGGGGGAAAAAGTTTCATACAAAGAGAGCCTCAAAAAGAACCCAAAAATTTGTATGGAGAGAATTTTTTTTTTGTTCAGCGGCCATCTTTTTTTTACCCGTTTACCCAATGGCCCAAGGTCTCAAGGTCTTAAACAACATTTGTTTGGGACCATGCCTGTATGACCGGTAGTTTCGAGGACCCATGAGGTACTCTGGTAAATTTTCCACAATCATGATGTTTCAGAATTTTCCTGAAGGAAGACCCATAAGTACGATATATATAAATAGTTAAGAGAAAAGGTTCCATACAAAATTGTTCTGAGAAGCCTCTTGAAAAGAACCCAAAAAAATTGTATGGAGAGAATTTTTTTTTGTTCGGCGGCCATCTTTTTTTCACCGGTTCACCTAATGGCCCGAGGTTTTTAATAACATTTGTTTGGGACCATGTCTGTATGACTGGTAGTTTTGGAGGACCCATGAGGTACTCTGGTAAATTTTCCATATTCATGACGTTTCATAATTTTCTGAAGGAAGACCCATAAGTTCTACGCACATAAATAGTGCTGGGAAATAAGTTCCATACAAAATTGTTCTGGAGAGCCTCTTGAAAATTACCCAAAAAATTTGTATGGAGAAAATTTTTTTTTGTTTGGCGGCCATTTTTTTTTTACCGGTTCACCTAATGGCCCAAGGTCTTTAATAACATTTGTTTGGGACCATGTCTGTATGACTGGTAGTTTCGGAGGACCCATGAGGTACTCTGGTAAATTTTCCACATTCATGACGTTTCATAATTTTCTGAAGGAAGACCCATAAGTTCTGCGCACATAAGTAGTGAAGGGAAAAAAGTTCCATACAAAATTGTTCTGGAGAGCCTCTTGAAAATTAGGAAATTTTTTGTATGGAGACGAAATTTTGTTTGTATGGTGGCCATATTTTTTTCACCGGTTCACCCAATTGCCCAAGGTTTTAAACATTTTTTGTTTCGGGACGGTACCCTTCCGACTGATAGTTTTCGAGATCCCTTAGGGCACCCTAGTCAGTTTTCCACGTCCAGCTTTCTCTATAATTTTGTAGACCTTAAATTTTTGAATTTTACACACACGGAAAATATGGTGAAAAAGTCCCATACAAAATTGTTCAGGAGAGGTGATCAGTACGTAACTTCAAGTAGCTTTATATACAGGGTTAATTGTAAAATGCCAACAACCATCTAACGGCAACTTCTATGCATCAAAGTAAATAACTTTTGTTCCACGACTTTTTAAAATTCTTAAAAGAAAAAAAAATTTTTCATACAAAAATAAAAATATTTATTTTTCTGATCTAAAATTTTAAAAACTCTACGCGGCACTTGTCAAAGGGAGTCAGGGAACCGTCGCGTCGGGTCGCCCTTGACCCTGCCGTGCGTAGCGGCATGCGGGGCGCGGCGTGCGGGGAACCGAAAACCACACGGCCGCGCGGCGCGCTTCAGTAGTTTCCGCTCGGTCGCACGCGCCGTTGATATTCGCCATATGTACCTACCTACTGTGTTCGCAACTTAACGTAGGTTATGTTCTGTGCCTACTGCCTAGTGCTTAAAACGATGGCTTATCATTATTCTAACATTGAATGCATGGAAATGGTTCGAGTGCTCGTGATATGTGGTGATAACGTTTCAGAAGCTTGCAGTACCTAAGTTGGCAAGGCGATTCCCTAACGTACCTACGTCGCGTAGGTGAAGCCACATGCCAGCTGCCTCAGCGATTAAGAGATCAAGGGCAATTCCAGCCTAGTAGATCAGCTAGGGATTGTGGTCGGCCACCTAGGCACACAGTGTGTGAAGAGGAAAACATTACAATTTTTGAAGATAATCCAGCGATGCAGTCCAAAGATGTCGCAGTAGGTACTTTGCTTGGAGCGTCCGCGTCATCCACAATGTATTTCCCATACCTACCCTTTTCATCTTCATCGGGTCAAAGAAATTGTCACTTTTAGGAAGTATGTACCTAGGTAAGTGCTTACCTAGATAAGTACTTAATTAGTTTTATTACACGCGTTTTTTGTTGGCTAGGCATAACTCATAAACCTAGAAAGTAGGTAGGTAAGTAATAATAATCAGTCCGCTCCAATACAGTGACCAACTCCCAGCTTAATTGAACTCTAATAGGTAGGTAGTAGGTACCTACCTACCTAACTTTTTTACATTTTATAAAATAAATTGATAAATTATTTATTTAACACAGATTACTAGTGAATTTAATTTTAATTGACTGTAGGTAGCTAACTACCTTACTTAGGTAATTACTAGCCTCTCATTGCGTACCTGTGTATTGCAATAAATTATTATTATTATGCGGCAGAAATCAAAGAAATGGTAAATTCCAAGTATGTAGACGTACCTACCTAGGTAGAAATGTAATCAACCATTTCAATGTTTCAATATCATTTCAATAGTTTTCATTAGCGGCCCTGCGCGAGGCCGCGGCGCGGCGCGCCGTTTGAAGTCTCAAGGATAGTAAGTAAATACCTAATCAGGTGGTCCATCACGCGGTCCATCATTATTCGAATGCGACACAGAGTAGGTACTTAAGGTACTTACAAGTTAGTTATGACGTGGATAATAGGTAGATGTGTACTGTGTAGCCTAGTTTGAACTCCGCATTTTGCATCGGAGGGGTAACCGACTTTGGAAGTTTGGAGGTCCGTTTTAAGACCTACCTACTTTTGGTTCTTCCATGCCACCACCACCACTCAGCCTTTTTACGTCCCACTGCTGGGCACAGGCCTCCTCTCTCATAGGAGAGAGGGATTTAGAGCTTAGATCCGCCACGCTGCTCCTATGCGGGTTGGCGGGCTTTAACGACTATTGTTACATGATATTGATAATAACTGGGACCGACTGCTTTACGTGAGGCACGGGGGTGAAGCACCACTAACTACCAATCCGCAACTGGCACTGAGAATATCTTGACAGAAAAACCCAATACAAAATACCTTACAATAATTTGCCCGACCCAGGAATCGAACCCGGGACCTCGTGATCTGCAGTCGAATATGCTAACCACTAGACCACCGAGGCAGTTGTTTTTCTTTCATGCGTTCTTCCATGCCTCGGATAGCAAATTAAACTGTCCTAATTTTTATCACTAACATCTGATCTGTTAATAATAACATCGCTAGTAAATCGACATCATTTAGGTAGGTATGTTCTACCTTATACTCTTCCTTGAGCCGTATGGGAAAGTAGGTAGGTACCTACCAATTTGAAAGTGGAAACTGGAAATTCGCCGCATGATCCTTAGGAAATCGTTTCGATTTATGAAAATGGTTCACGACCCTCAACAATGAGGAATACGACGCATAGAGAGATGTTTAAAATATTCAAGTCTTGTACCTACAGATAGGTGTTTGTAGGTAGGTTAGGTGGTAAATAGGTGGTAGTTAGGTAATGCGTTAGGTAGGTAGGTTCGATGTTAGGTACCTTCGCAAGTTAGGTGGTGTTTTAAGTGTTAGTTAGATCAAGTTAGATTGATAGGTATCTGAAGCATTTTGTAGGTTCGTGTTGAATGTTGAGAGTTTTGTAGGTACCTAGGGTAGGTGTGAAGATGGTAGGTAGGTAAATAAACTAATAAAGGATTGATAGGTAATAATTTTGCCCTTCTGTAAAAAGCGCGGGAAATTGCCAAGTAAACAATCGTGCTTACTTTGTGCGTGTATGTAGGTAGGTACCTACCTACTTAATGCCGGTCCGACACTCACGTCTGTCGCCGCGAGAAGTTTTTTTGTTTTTCGCGATCAACGTTAATCTAGGAAGAAATTATTGACCTGCAGACGTTAGCTTAGACCGATGTTAGTAATACACATCACAAAGCATTTGTAAATACGACAGCGGAGCGATAACTTCGGACGGCGGTTATTAGTAGTCGCAGGTGTGGAAGAGGCATTACATAAAATGACCATAGAGTTAAAAAAATTACAGACTCTTCAAGAAAAACTTAGAAATTTTTTTTTGGTGAATTTATTGAGTTACGTGAAAAGTCGTTGAACAAATGTTGTTCAGTATCATGCATAGAAGTTACGTGTAGGAGGTTGTTGGTAAATTACGATTAACCCTGTATATAATAATTATGTATCCTCTTATATTCTTTTTAAACCCCAGACGCAGAAACGACGGGGTGTTACAAGTTTGACGTGTCTGTGTGTGTATGTGTGTGTGTGTGTCTGTCTGTTCCCCCGTAGCGCTCAAACGAGTGAACCGATTTGAATGTGGTTTTTTTTCGCCGCCACAAAATGGTGGATTACATATTTTTTCACAACTCCCTCAGGGTATCAAATGAAAGGGCTTGACTATAAAATCGCACTATGTAAATCCAAGATGGTCGCGAGTGAATCCTGAGCGTTATGAGGGATACAAAATATTACCGTTTGTCCAGTATCAAATTGCCGTTCCCAAATATAACATCAACTATCATCTTGCTAGCCATGCGAGTTTTCCGTCGCTACCGACGCACGACGGCTGTTGGGCTGGCAGCGAGTGCCGTTCTAAAAGGTCGCATCGCATTACGAAACCGCGGATATCTTTTCTAAAAATTACTGTCATATCCGAGAGTATCTAAGGGTGAGATCTCTTGGGCGACAGCACTTTTAAAATGTGTTGATCTTGTGTTAGTATGCGGCGGCATGTGCCCTCTCCGCGCTCAGCGCCGGGCAAGTATCGACTGCGCGCTAATTGCACTTTGCACTATTTTCGATATCGGGGATATAGGCCACTTTAATGCCATTAGAATGCTTTTCTATCGCACTCTTCGGAGCGAAATGTATAATATTTTTAACAAACGGGCAGCTGCATGTCCGCCAAAATCGGCCATTAAGAGTCGGTGCTTCGCTCTATTAGAGTTTCTTTATATGTGACCCACTAAAAAAATTTCGTTTGTTTTGATCACATCTTACAAACTATATTATTATTATCAATTGTTTCAATACCTCGTCGTCGTCGTCTCAACCGATAGACGTCCACTGCTGGACATAGGTCTCTTGCAAGGATCGCCACAGCACACGATTTTGTGCCGCCTAATTCCAGCGGCTGCCAGCGACTCGCTTGAGATAGTCTGTCCATCGAGTGGGGGTCTACCTCCGCTTCGTTAACTGGTGCGAGGTCGCCATTCAAGCACCTTGGGACCCCAATGTCCATCGGTTCTTCGAGCAATGTGACCCGCCCCTTGCCACTTCAGTTTCGCGATTCGATGAGCTATGTCGGTAACTTTGGTTCTCCTGCGGATCTCCTCATTTCTGATTTGATCCCGCAGAGATACTCCGAGCATAGCTCTCTCCATTGCCCGCTGAGTTTCAATACAGTACCTAAGTATAGTCGGAGTAACGCCTCGCGGAGCCCTATTTTCAACGTCAAATTAAAGTTATAAATAATGGAGATACAGTCTCCGAAGTTGAAATTTTTTTATTGGAAATTTCCTCCTCTTTAACGAACTTTTTTCAAAATTGCTAAAACATAAATATTTTTCGAGTTGTTAACATAAAACTAAATGCCATTTTTTTAAATCTTTAATTGTTTATAACTTTTGCAATGTTTTATGTGCTAATACACGCTTTTGGCACATTTTTCTAGGCATTATTCTGGATCCAATGAGCTATAGCACATAATTTTAAGAGCTCTCTATTTTGTACCATTTTCAACTTATCGACTAGACTAATAATAGAGTGATACTACTTAATACGTGTAGCCCGTGTTATAGGGCTACGTTTTACCCTTTATGTACGGCCTACGGGTCCTTAAAAACGAGCAAAGCACAAGGTAGACCCGTACCTTCATGATTACCCTAAGGTTTCGGGTGTTTTGATTAAAAGTCAAAGATGTGAGCAGTTCAATGTAACTTCTGCACAAATCTTCTGATCCTAGAAAAACAATAAAACAATATATTGTATATGACGGAGCGCGTGGCTCCAAAGAGTTTTAAAAGATGATGACGTCAGCATTGCTGACGTTATTCCCTTGATTATTAGGATGACTACATGGTGACAGTAATTAAACTAGTGACGGCAGGAGAAGCCAGAGACGTCACTGGAAGTCATTGTTATTTATGAGGGTAGATTGGAATAACTTGCTGTAGGTATAACAAGGTACGGGCCTATTTGAGAAGCCTCTCGTTAACTGAGGCACTAAGGAACTACCCTAACCTACCTATCGGTCTCCACCACCCCTTATAACCGAGCCATCGCCAACCAATCTAGTCTACACGACCTACGTCGTACAACAAACTAGGACATGGCACATCTTATGAAGGAAGTGTATTCGGCGAGAGCCCGAATCGGAATGTGTCGCTGCACGCTTGTGCCCTTCCTTTTATAATAAAAGGTTGGTGGGGGAATGACGTAATTACGTCATGCTTGATTGTTTACACTACAAGGCGGCGCTGCCGTTAATTTACAGAGTTGTTGAGGGTATTTACAACTTGGTTGACAAAGTGATGTTTAATTCATGATTTGAGTAGTTTGACTGAGACGAATTATTTAATCTTGTCTTTCTTGACACTGCCAATTGAGGCTGAAAACGTCTTCGCTCCGACACGGCCATTCTGATAGGCGGTGCGCGCTCTGCACCAGCCTGAGGATTTGATGTTAATTCTGAAACAAAGAAATTTCTTTGAGCTTGGCATCTGTAAGCATCTAATGATGCTCAGTCATGTTTCTAATGGACCAGCACATCTTTCATGTTTTGGTCTTTAAGGATTTAGTAATGTCTCGTGGACAATTGTGAGGTCTACGTGTTAACCTACGTTAACACGTAGATCTCGTGGATTTCTCGTGGATTTCTCGTAGATTTCTCGTAAATTTCTCGTAGATTTCTCGTAGATTTCTCGTAGATTTCTCGTAGATTTCTCGTAGATTTCTCGTAGATTTCTCGTAGATATCTCGTAGATTTCTCGTAGATTTCTCGTAGATTTCTCGTAGATTTCTCGTAGATTTCTCGTAGGTTCTCGGAGAGTCTCGAAGATTCTCGTATAGTCACAATCATAAAGTCAAAGTCAAAGTAATGTTTTCTCGAAGAATCTCGGAGATTGTCGAAAATTCTCGTTAAGTTACAGTCATAAAGTCAGTCAAAGTAATGTTTTCTCGAAGGTTCTCGGAGGTTCTCGTAGGTTCTCGAAGATTCTCGTAAAGTCAGTCATAAAGTCAAAGTAATGATTTTTCGACGGTTCTCGGAGATTCTCGTAGGTTCTCGGAGATTTTCGTAGGTTCTCGGAGAGTCTCGAAGATTCTCGTAGTCACAATCATAAAGTCAAAGTCAAAGTAATGTTTTCTCGAAGGTTCTCGGAGATTGTCGAAAATTCTCGTAAAGTTACAGTCATAAAGTCAGTCAAAGTAATGTTTTCTCGGAAGTTCTCGGAGATTATCGTAGGTTCTCGTAAGTTCTCGGAGATTCTCGTAGGTTTTCGTAAATAAACTCGTGGATAAACTCGTGGGTTTGGAGGAAGGAGTCGTGCAAATAATCTCGGAGGGTCTCGTAGATAAATTTGTGGATTCTCGTGTATTTACTCGTGGGTTTGGAGGAAGGAGTAGTGCTATGGTTTCATATGGTCTCGGAGAGTCTCTTAGATGAACTCGTGGATAAACTCTTAGATAAACTCGTGTATTTATTCGTGGGTTTGGAAGAATGAGTAGTGCTATGGTTTCCATAGGGTCTCGGAGGGCTTCGTGGATAAACTCGTGGATAAACTCCTGAATAAACTCGTGGATTTGGACAATGGAGTAGTGCTATGCACAAGGTTTTGAAGATGAAAATCTGGGGCGGAACCTCACCCATAGATTAATAGGCACTTCATTTTGAGGTTTGGTGCCAACGTTGTTTTACTGGGGCATATCTGGAGATCGAGCTGATGGAACGGTGCTCGATCCCACTTCTGATGACGGAGCGCGTGGCTCCAAAGAGTTTTAAAAGATGATGACGTCAGCATTGCTGACGTTATTCCCTTGATTATTAGGATGACTACATGGTGACAGTAATTAAACTAGTGACGGCAGGAGAAGCCAGAGACGTCACTGGAAGTCATTGTTATTTATGAGGGTAGATTGGAATAACTTGCTGTAGGTATAACAAGGTACGGGCCTATTTGAGAAGCCTCTCGTTAACTGAGGCACTAAGGAACTACCCTAACCTACCTATCGGTCTCCACCACCCCTTATAACCGAGCCATCGCCAACCAATCTAGTCTACACGACCTACGTCGTACAACAAACTAGGACATGGCACATCTTATGAAGGAAGTGTATTCGGCGAGAGCCCGAATCGGAATGTGTCGCTGCACGCTTGTGCCCTTCCTTTTATAATAAAAGGTTGGTGGGGGAATGACGTAATTACGTCATGCTTGATTGTTTACACTACAAGGCGGCGCTGCCGTTAATTTACAGAGTTGTTGAGGGTATTTACAACTTGGTTGACAAAGTGATGTTTAATTCATGATTTGAGTAGTTTGACTGAGACGAATTATTTAATCTTGTCTTTCTTGACACTGCCAATTGAGGCTGAAAACGTCTTCGCTCCGACATATATTATATTATATTGTATAACATAATATACAATCATTATATATAATCAATAATATAATATATTGTATAATACGTTAATAATTTACTGTATGCATGTTCTTTTGTTACCAGTACATAGTTCCAGCAACAGTCGCCGTTTATCACAGCGCAATATGACGCAACGCGAGAGTCAAGCTCATTAACTCATTCACGCCATATTGGAAATTTCACACGTGGAAGCGTTCCAGTAATGCGTTTCATCAACTGATAGGCTGCTCATTGGTTTATTTTACATCGAGTTGTAGCCACATGAGTAGATATCCCTACAGAGAGGAAGCTTCATACAAGCGGCCCGCTGTAGGTACACTTGCACATAGCGCACGTTTGTCATACAACTGAGCCGGTGGCGTCAGACGCGGAGCGTTCGTGAACCGTTGGTGAGAAGCTCATAATATGTGAGTACTTATACCTACAGCGGACCGCTTGTATGAAGCTTTCTCTCTGTAGGGATATCTATTCTTGTGTTTTAGCTATATTGATGAAATACCATACGTAGCTTTGTATATTATCCTTTAAATATTAACCTTTGTTAATCCATATACCTAACTTAAAATCTATAACACATATTATAAATGCGAAAGTGAGTTTATTTGTTTATTACGCTTACGCCTAAATCACTGAACCGATTTTGACGAAAGCTACAAAGGTAAACTAGACCTTAGAGAAGGACATAGGCTACTCATCCCGGAAAATTATAGAGTTCCCGAGGGATTCTTTATAAACCTTCCACGGGAATCAGCTAGTTACATAAATCTTTTAAGAGGTCCTCTACTCTTACGGCCCGTTTCACCACCTTCTCATAAGTGTCGGATAGCCTAAACGTAAGTTTTGTCACTTTCTTACTTTGTGTCAAGTAACAAAGACAAAAGTTGTAGATAGCTATCCTATACTTATCAGAAGGTGGTGAAACAGGCCGTTAATCTTATATCCTAGTAGATTTGTTAAATAAGTCCTAATGTCCTGGTACATCTGAACTGACCAAATCTCCTTCGCTATATCGATTGAAGGTTATAGGTACCCTCGGTTTGATTCTCGGCCATTTGAACCATTCCCACTATCGCAATAGATGCTTATTGTGTGGCAACTGCCGGCACGAGTCTGTCTCAGTTATCTCAGTTCACGCAATATTGGAGATTCCACAAGCGCACACTAATCATTCACATAGTAATGATGAAGATTCTAAATAACCGGTAAATACAATACCTTGTTCGAATATGTACTCCCAGTTGAATTCCGGTCTCAGCGGGCTATCTTAACGGAGGCCGAGGCTATTGGAGATATTATCGTGCACAAATGTATAGTCCGTTCGGTAACATGTCGGTACAGGCGCAGGTGCTCTTAGAGAGAGCGCTCACGGAGCGGTTCGCACCCGCGCCCGCCGCGGTTGCGGGCCCGCAATACTCGAAATTCATACAAATGTCGAGTGCAAAACTCACGACGCGATTTACTCCCGCAGAGTTGGCGGTTGCTCGCGGCTCCCGCAGAAGGCGGGCAGCGGGCGCGCGCGAGCTTTGCGGGCGTCGCCCGCAAGCTCTGCGGTTTGTCGGCGGGCGCGATCGCATTTTTCTTATAGGAGGAGCTGGCGAACAAAACGGTATAGTTGCATCAAACTAAAGAGTTACGGCCAGTTTCTCATACGGATAAATCACGCAACCGACTGTTAAAAGACTGTTAATCTCAATTTAGATGTGATTGGATTGCTGAAAAGAGTCAACTGACAATTTGTCAACGGATTTGTCTATTTCCAATTAACCACCGATTATAGCAATTTTGGGTTTCTGAACGCAAAATATCTATGTCAACAAACTGCTGACAACTGTTTGATACTCTGATTTTTAATTGTAGAATTACGAGCAATTAACTATACGTCAACGCATATAAATAATAGTATTCCAGAAGAAATTTGAGATATATTATAGTGATAGTGCAGGAGATATTATCCTGCATATAATATCTTCTGCGCAGGAGATATTACAGTGCACATAGGTGCACTCTCTATTCCTTCACTCTCATTATCCGATGGATGCCAATGCGACACGACTGCAGATAATACACAATTTTGCACTATAATATCTTCTGCATATATTATAGTGATAGTGCAGGGGGTATTATAGTGCAAACAGGTGCACTCTATTCCTTCACTCTCATAATCCGATGGACGCGATTGGAGAGTACACAATTGTGCACTATAATACCTCCTGCATAGATTATAGTGATAGCGCAGGAGATATTATCTTGCATATAATATCTTCTGCGCAGGAGATATTACAATGCACATAGGTGCACTCTCTATTCCTTCACTCTCATAATCCGAACTAATGCGATACGATTGAAGAGAGTACACAATTGTGCACTATAATATCTCCGGCACGAATTATAGTGAAAGTCCAGGAGATATTATCCTGCGTATATCTTCTGCGCAGGAGATATTATAGTGCACACAGGTGCACTCTCTATTCCTTCACTCTCATAATCCGATGGATGCCAATGCAACACGACTTTAGAGAATTCACAATTTTGCACTATAATAATATCTCCTGCATATATGATAGTGATAGTGCAGGAGATATTATAGTGCAAACAGGTGCACTCTATTCCTTCACTCTCATAATCCGATGGACACGACTGGAAAGAGTATGAAATTTGCACTATAATATCGTCTGCATATGTTATAGCGCAGGAGATATTATAGTGCACACAGATGCACACTCTATTTCTTCACTCTCACAATCCGACTGATGCCATTGCGACAAGACTGGACAAGTAAACAATTTTGCACTATAATATCTCCTGCATATATTATAGTGATAGTGTAGGAGATATTATAGTGCAAACAAGTGCACTCTATTCCTTCACTCTCATAATCCGATGGCCGTCAATGCGACACCACTGAAGAGAGAATATTTGTACACTATAATATCTTCTGTGCAGGAGATATTATAGTGTTTATTTCTAGTATTTTCGCGATAGTTTTAACTTTCACGAGGATTGTAAAAATTTCGAAACAACAATACCTACCTATTGACCGTTGACATGACTGACAGCCTATCGTTTGAAGTTTGTCATACGAAAGGGATAAAGCTAGGCGCTAGAAAGAAACAAAAGATGAATGAAGGCGGGCGGGCCACAAGAAACGATAAAGCAACAGTTATCAATAGATTAGTTAATTTTTCAATGATTTGCGTTTGAGAAACCCAAGGGTTGTTAACAGATTGTCAATTGTGACAATCTGTTGGTTAATCAGTCAGATTTTGAATGTACGAGAAACTGGCCGTAAGAGTCTTTATTTGCAAAAATGTGGTACAAATATTATGGATCTTAAAGCTTATTGTCTTCCAACACATTTAACTAATAAATTAGTGTGCAAATTGAATTATTGATTTTAAGACTAAACAAAATGACGTAAGTAGCATACATGTCACCGTTCTAAAGATATAAATATAAAATTAATTGCAATAAATAGAATTTATATCATATATTCTTTTAAATTGTAAAAACATTTCTCCATGAGCCAGTTCTTTAGTTTTACTTTAAAAGTTTGTAGAGGCATGGCCTGTATTGATTCAGGTAACCTATTAAATATTAATATTAAACTGAATGACATACTTACAGTGAGCTTTTGGCGTGGATTTTTATTTACCCATAATATGTAGTTTGTGACTTTATTGAACATAATAATATTATGTTAAATTCAGTTTGCTATCTCATATAAGTTAACGGAAGCAATCATTAATTAATATTGCAAGCAATAACTTGTTTGTGTAAACACATAACTCCAGAAGCAGACTATCAATTAATATTAAAACTAAATCAAACTATTATTAAAATATCTGCGTTTATCACCCGCACATAACTCAATTTATATCAACTCAGAGATTAGTTTAACTGAGATCTATTTTCAAATATATTTTATACTAATTAATTGATTACACTCAGCCAAGTCCAAAATGGCAGCATTTATTCGGTGAGGGTGTGATTGCTATCGCAGCCCTCAATCAAATATCACGACCTAGACGCTGAAGCATCTAATAGTCGGTTGAGTCTTTGGAGGAGTCTCAATTCATGGCTTCGAAGTACCCGTATTTATACCAATAATTCAAGATGGCGGTTCGGCGCCACTGAATGAATCAAATGTCAGTTAATTCTAACCTATTTCAATTATGAAATTAATAATTCGTAAACCATTTCTAAAAATTCTAATTAATTTTCAACAATAAGTAATTTATCATTTGTAAGTCAGTCTGACATTTGTAAGTTAGTTTAGGCCAATTTCAACATAAATTGTTTAAAAACTTTATTAGTGAACTAGATGATGCCCACGGCTTCGCCCGTGTGGATTTAGGTTTTTAAAAATCCCGTGGGAACTTTTGATTTTCCAGAACAAAAAGTAGCTTATCTGTAGAAACCCGTCCCCAAAACGGAAAAATCCCGTGGGATCCCCACGATTTCGGAATACAATTCCTTACAGCATCAGGGTTGAGGAGTTGGATATGTACCTACTCGAGTTCATTCAACGATAGTCTTTAATTGGTACCCCCAATATCAATTTAAATAACCGAAAGTTTCTAAAACCCATTAGTTTTGTGGATTAGGTCCCCTACAGCATCAGGATTGAGGAGTTGGAATCCAATTTTTTATAAAACAGGGACGCAATGTTTCTCTATCGATTAAAAAAAAATTACGCAAATCGGTTCAGAAATCTCGGAGATATCGGTGTACATAGGTAGAAAAACACAACTCCTCCTTTTTTGAAAGTCGGTTAAAAAAGTAGCCTATGTTACTCCCTGGTTAATTCTCTACTTGTATGTGAAGGTCCCGTCAAAATCGGTTCAGCCGTTCCGAAGATTAGCCCCTTCAAACAGACAGACAGACAGACAGACAGACAAAAATTTTAAAAACGTGTGATTCGGTTATGGTAGCGTTCAAATAACCATATGAGCTTAATATGAGGTAGTTATTTCGATATTACAGACAGACACTTCAATTTTATTTATTAGTATAGATATCACCTCTCTCTAACCTCTCTCCCGCAGCCGCGGCGGGCGCGATTCCAAACCGCTCCGTGAGCGCTCTCCGTTAGTATTCTGCTTTTTTTTTTTTGTTTGTAATTTTTTTTCTATTCTAACAGAATCTTCGAATAGTCTGCCAATCCGCACTTGGCTAGCGTGGTAGACTATGGTTGAAATCCTTCTCATTTTGAGAGAAGACCCGTGTTCATGATAGTATTATATTTTATGTTTATGGTTATATTGTAATAAAATACGAATATGAAAAATATAAAAAGGAAAGAGAATTTTAATAAAAAAATATGAGTAAGTATAAAACGCCGAAATCCCTTGTGCCTGTACACGCCGCGCGGCATTTTTTGAAGTCACGGCGGTGCTTTTGACAAAACACCGCGCGGCGGAGGCGGTGAGGCACAAAAGGCGACCGTAAGAAAATGAACAGACTGTACCTATGCGCAATCACAGTAAACTCGTTATTCCTTTACTGTCAAAGTTCGATGGGATGCCAATGCGACATGAGAAAATTAAAAAATAACAATAAACTAACTTCATCGAAATAGGTGTAGGTGACGGATGGACGCCTAAAAAAACAATGATTTGTACTGCAGAATCTACCGGACTTTCACACAGTCCCATGCATCTAGTTTCTGTCACCCCACACGATTGCTCTTTCGTTGTGTATCTCTTTATACTGTGGTAAAATGTACCAGGACTGCACTTACGCCTAGGAGTGCAAATATGAAATGTTTTTGAGCGAGCTGTCAGCGAGGGATTTAAGGTGGTACGAGTACCTATGTTCTGACGCATAACAACGCCTGCAGGTTTATTTCCATCGCAGGTTCGCGGACGTGAAACGACCGAGAACGTAACTTACAATGTAAGTTTTATATAAAATTTTTATTGTTTTATGTGCTATGGTTTATATGCAGTTTGCCGAACAATAACACGCTTACAAGTAGTCAAAAGTCGTTCTCCTCCGAAAAAAAAAATCATCTGATGAAATCTTCCTAGAAACATCTTGGAGGATTTGAAAGGTTTTTTTTATATCTTTGAATTTTAAACAAAATATACAAAGTATATTCGTTAGCTAAATAAGTATATTTAATTACGTTTCATGCATTTCATTGCTTAAACAATCTTTCATGCTCAAATAATATAAATGTCATCCCAAGCGTACCTAAATAAATTTCACTTTAGTAGAAGTTGAGCTGGTAACTAATCTTAAAAGTGATGATTGTTAATAAATCTTCCACTGATTCACGATACTAAAAATAAAATTACTCAAAAAAAAAATACATAAAGTTTAATTTTGCCGCAAAAATTTACGATCTAAGTCGTGATAGACAGACGGATGTTTTATGTAGACGAGTGAATTCAGTTTGTCAGCTGTCAATACCATTAGTTGGTCAGCAAGAGCAGGACAAATCGAGGTTTTATTTTTTATTTTTACCCGACTACGGAGGGGGTGATTCTAGCAGATTCCTTTTATTTTATTTAAGTTTTTAAACTTTATGTTGTACTCTCAAAATGTGGTTATTATCTCAGAGCGTAGCTATTATATGAGAACTAATAACATTTTTCTCGTATTATATCATTCTAGTAAACAATAAAGAGTCCACAAAAAAGCGATTGAGCCAACATCACGGAGCAATACATCACAAAAAATATTCCTCGCCAGCTTTTTATAGCTATTTATTCCCTCACGAGGATACAAAATCTCCTCTAACCGTGAAATACGTTGACGCTCCCCTAACGCATAATAAAATAAATCCTAACAAAAAGACACCTCGCCGCATTTTTTGCGGCACAGAAATTGGGCAAAAAAAGTGCCCAAGTTTATTTGAAACTATGTAAGCTATTGAACTACTTACTTGTAAGCTATGAAACCCTAGTCCTTAGAATCAAATCAAATAACTTCATTCTCCGACCGATCGTTGACTGCCGTCACCCGCAACGTAGAAATTACGCCAAGTACCTTAAGTACGGTACACAAAGTGTCCAACTTTATTTGAAAGTATATATGGTATTTACTTCTAAAGCTATGATGCTCTAGTCCTTAGAATCAAATCATATTACTTCATCTTCCCACCGATGGTTGACTGCCGTCACCCGCAACGTAGAAATTACGCCAAGTACCTTAAGTACGGTACACAAAGTGCCCAACTTTATTTGAAACTATGCTTAGTTATATGGTATTTACTTCTAAAGCTATGATGCTCTAGTCCTTAGAATCAAATCATATAACTTCATCTTCCCACCGATCGTTGACTGCCGTCACCCGCAACGTAGAAATTACGCCAAGTACCTACCTTAAGTACGGTACACAAAGTGCCCAACTTTATTTGAAACTATGCTTAGTTATATGGTATTTACTTCTAAAGCTATGATGCTCTAGTCCTTAGAATCAAATCATACTTATAACTTCATCTTCCCACCGATCGTTGACTGCCGTCACCCGCAACGTAGAAATTACGCCAAGTACCTTAAGTACGGTACACAAAGTGCCCAACTTTATTTGAAAGTATATATGGTATTTACTTCTAAAGCTATGATGCTCTAGTCCTTAGAATCAAATTATATTACTTCATCTTCCCACCGATCGTTGACTGCCGTCACCCGCAACGTAGAAATTACGCCAAGTACCTTAAGTACGGTACACAAAGTGCCCAACTTTATTTGAAAGTATATATGGTATTTACTTCTAAAGCTATGATGCTCTAGTCCTTAGAATCAAATCATATTACTTCATCTTCCCACCGATCGTTGACTGCCGTCACCCGCAACGTAGAAATTACGCCAAGTACCTTAAGTACGGTACACAAAGTGCCCAACTTTATTTGAAACTATGCTTAGTTATATGGTATTTACTTGTAAAGATATGATGCCCTAGTCCTTAGGATCAAATCAAATAACTTCATCTTCCCACTGATCATCGACTGCCGTCACCCGCAACGTAGAAGTACCCTGGTAGTACGTATGTTGTTTTTGTCGTGCTCAATTTACAAATAGCGTTGACTTTGTCGGTTCGCCTGTATGAAGCGCCAGGGGTGTGTGCAGACAAAGAGGTAATGCGTGGTATGGGTGAGGGTAATGTGCTCGAGTAACAGCGTATGTCAATATGCTTGTGTTGGTTAAGCAACGTTGACCCAAGTTGGTAACTGGATAATGCTTTCAACACCCTTCCCTGGGGTAGCATCAGGGAGGCACTAAGGTTCCACGCACTGCCTGCGTACTTGCAGAATGTGGTAGACGCATATCTCTCGGAGAGAGCGGTCGAGTTCCCTGTACCTGGTGGCTGGATCCGGCGAGACATTTCGCGTGGTGTGCCCCAGGGGTCGGTCTTAGGGCCGCTGTTATGGAACATTGGATACGATTGGGTCTTGAGGGATGTGAATATGGAAGGTATCGACGTAACTTGTTACGCAGACGACACCCTTGTGAGTGCTAGAGGTAGCACTTTTGATGAGGCACGCGAGTTGGTGACAGCAGGGGTAGCTCTTATTGTAGCGCGTATCCAGAGATTAGGATTACAGGTTGCCCTTAATAAATCCGAAGCTATATGTTTCCACGGGCCCAGATTGACGCAACGACCTGCGGCTGGCACAACACTAGTGGTGAATGGAATTTCCATCGCTGTCAAGTCAACGATGAAATATCATGGTCTTGTACTTGACAGCCGATGGAAGTTCGAGGAGCATTTCAAGCGCCTCGCACCTAAGCTCATTGGGGCTGCTGGGACGTTGAGCCGGCTTCTTCCGAATGTAGGTGGGCCGAACGCTGGCTGCCGTCGTCTGTACACAGGTGTGGTGCGGTCGATGGCCCTATATGGGGCACCCATTTGGGCAAACGCTCTGACCGCCCGCAACCGACCCTTGCTGCGTAAACCGCAGAGGGTAATGGCGGTGAGAGTGATTAGAGGATACCGCACCATATCTTACGAGGCAGCCTGTGTCTTGGCTGGGACACCGCCATGGGATCTGGACGCGATGGTTTTAGCTAGTCTGTACCAGCGAAGGGTGGATGCCAAATTACGGGGAGAACACCCTTCTCCGAAAGAATTTGAGAGATGGAAGCAATTAGCGCAGGCCGAGCTCCTTGTCCATTGGCAGGAAAGACTCGAGACACCCACTGCTGGTCACTTGATCATCGAGGCCATCCGACCTGTGCTTCAGGGATGGATGAAAAGGAGACATGGTGCACTGACGTTCCGCCTTGTGCAGATTCTTTCGGGGCATGGGTGCTTCGGAAGATATCTGTACAGGGTGGCACGCAGAGAACCCAGAGACGAGTGCCACGAATGTGGAAGTGTCTCTGACACGGCGCAACATACGTTGGCTGAATGCCCGGCATGGACGGAGCCACGCCAGCTATTTTTGGAACCGTTGGGACAAGACCTCTCGCTGCCCGTAGTGGTCAAGGCCATGGTGGACAGTGAGAGGGCTTGGGAAGCAATGGTCTCCTTTAGCGAAATTGTTATGTCGCTAAAGGAAGCAGCGGAGCGGTTGAGAGAGGAAGCCGTGGATGCTCATCCGCTCCGTCGCAAGAGAGCTGGGCGCAGGCGAGCTGCGCATGACCGTCGCCTGCCCCCTTGAGCAGGACCTCCGGGCGATAGACACGGGGAGTCTGTCGCTCGCGGGAGAATAGGTCCTCGAGTTGGAAGGAGCGTCATGTGTTCCTGGTGCTCCTTAAAATGCGTAAGGGATCCATGTAATCCCAGAGTCAGGCCTGCTATTTCGGGTGCTTTTGCTGGGTGCAGTAGTGTACGAAAGTGTTCCTGCACCCAGCAAACCAAAAGACGAGACGGAACACCGTGGGGTTTTAGTTGGTAAAGTCCAACATAACCACCGTGCTTCCCCGGACACGGTGGTATCCATGACGGATTTCCCCACGTAAAAAAAAAAAAAAAAGTTGGTAACTGGATGCGTAGTTTATGTATTCCGTATAAACGTAGTAGGTTATAACTTGTTTTTAAAATGTTTACCACGAATAATTAAAACTTTTAAAATGTAGTAAAATGAAAAAAATATAATAAAGCAATTTACTCGTTTTCAGCAGTCATTCATGTGATACATAATATAATATGTATCAATAAATAATATAAAAGCGAAAATTCGAAGCGTTTTATTTATTCAAGCGAGCCGAAATGATGCCCCCGAAAGTAATGTAATATTTGTGTGTAAAAATAGAATACGCGCCATTACGTCCTCACACGTGCGTGTCAAATTATTAACGCCCTGAGTACATAAATTATTTCATCAGTATTGGCTTGGCTACAGTATTGCCTCAGGACCATTTACTAAGACACTAAGAGATTTTTTTGACGAAAAACTTCTTTAGGATCGTTGCGATTTGAAAATTCGATAAAACCTGCGGGGTCCAATTGTGTTTTCAAACTTTTCAGGAAGAAATTGAAATATACACAATAAATTTCATCGGTCCAGCCGTTTAGGAGGAGTTAGGTGACAAACTCACGTACAGAAGAATTATATTATTATACTAGCTGGTCCCCGCGACTTCGTCCGCGTGGATATAGGATTTTATATAGGATCGGACGGATTGGATCCCATAATTTTTTGTATCTAAACTAAATGTAGCCCAAGTTACTCCTTATAACATTACCTATCTGCCATTGAAAGTTCCATCAAAATCGATCCAGCAGTTTCGGAAATTAGCTGGAACAAATAGACAAATCGATAAACATAAATTTAAACGCACACCAGTTTAAAATAAGCCGCACGTTCAAAGATCCGGGTCCCAAGTTATTTGAACCCAATACTGAGGATTGTAATGTCTGTCATTTCTGAACTAAATAACCTATGACCTTGAAATATTTATAAGACAATATTTAAAGTACTACCTTTCTAACAAAAAAAGAATGAGTTAAATCGAACTACGCGTTAATGAATTACAGCTAAATACACGTTTTAACTTTCTTACTTCTTTCTTTTTATACATAACATTATATGTCACACACTAAAGTGTGAACTCCAAAAATTCCAACATCAGAAGTGGGATATCTCAACCGTCCTCGGTTGAGCAACTGAACAAGCGATGTATAAAGCTTAAACGTTCCGTTCGAAGAACAAAATAAGCGCGTTGTAACTGCATTACAGCGCCATCTGTTGAGAAGTTTAAATTTATGAAATTCACTAAAACCCTCTTTTGCTTCAGAAAAATAGTAACTTTAGTCTAATAATCTTATATAATACTAGCTTTTGCCCGCGGCTTCGCCCGCGTGAATTTCGGTTTTTCACAAATCCCAAAATCTCCGATTCAAAATAAAAATTACGAAAACGCAGGACACATCCGCACGCATTAGCTCCCTCGTTCGAAGTCACAGATTTCGAAATCGCGAACTTCCTTGATAGTAAGATAAAGGTTGGAAAAGGGAGCGGGAACGGGAACTGGAAATCCACGATTCCCTCGGGATTTATTCAAAACCGAAATTCACGCGGGCGAAGCCGCAGGCAGATGCTAGTTATGCATAAATTCTTGATTAATGTAAAGGGAAAACAAAAACTAAGTCTCTCTCTAATCAAATAACGTACCATTTTGAAAGGAAAATTAGACAAACTAGAATAAAATAAACACTAAAAGGATCCAAACGTTTCCAAACTAAAGGGGAAAAAATACGAAAAACATTCCCTATTTTCGCCTAACGAATCCCGCCCCGTGTAATTTGCAACGTCAATAGCTGTAAACGCGGCGGCAATCGCAAAGGAATCCTAGAAACGCTAAAAATCCCGGCTGCTAATTATGGCTCACGAGATCCGCACACAAACGATGCGGATCTGTACGTTTGTGTGGCGCTTTTCGGCCAAAGGCAAAGTTTTTAGTCTATACATTTCAGTATTAAATATTTGGACGTCTATAGGTATACGTCTCACTCTAAAATGTATGTTTTAATCAAAGGCAGACCTCAGGCAAGACCTTAAAGCCTAGGCAATCTTTGAACTCATTAATTCTTTGTTATGGTCCGGGTGATATAGGCTACATTTAATATAAGAAAATAATCGAGAAGCGACGTCCAACTGTCTAAACTAAAATATTCGTAAGTTTCAGATAGACATAATAGATGGCGCCACTAGCTGCTTGCCCCGCGCGTTCTGCACACTAAATTATTACCTTATATTAAATTAAATAAGCGTAGTCGAGTTTTTATTTTACGAACTCTATCTCCTGTTAACTCTTGATTTTCTGCGTCAACTCAATCGTCTCATAAGTAAATATCCTCTAGTAACGAGTAAAATAAATAAAGTAAGATTGACTTGTAGCCTCTTCTCTTTACACGCAATAAAAAGCCACTAAGCACAACTTAACGTCTTGCAAGACAAAGGAAAGCTTACTTAACTCAAGCTCATGCTTTGAATAAAATCATAAAGCACATCAGCTCTACTAAAAGTTTAGCTCCAACCGCGTTACCTAGTCGGTAAACTAAGGAAGCCCTAATTTAAATCTCCTAGTTTGAAATTGACGCCATTTATCGCCAGCGCCGTGTGAAATTGGATCGCTTTACTCAAATTGAAAAGTTGTTCGCGGCGCGCTGTATCAATTTTCTTATTAAATAGTTGGCGTCCTTACTTCTTTATGTTTTATCATTCTACTAGAATCTGCCCGCGGCTTCGCCCGCGTTAAATTCGGTTTCAAACAAATCCCGAGGTAATCGTGGATTTCCGGTTCCTGTTCCCGCTCCCTTTTCCAACCTTTATACCTGGGGACGCCAAGAATTTACGTTAATTTATTTTATCGATAAAGAGTGGACTGTATAGATTTAATTCGAAGCAATGACTATAAGATAGGTGAATAGTGAATTCGTCAAGGGAATAAGGAATATATAGGAAACACAGCACTCACTTGTTTGTCTGGAACGCGTTGTCTCCCGAACTTTCTTCCCCGTGCACGGGTCACGATCCACCACAGTCTATTCTTCACTATGTAGGCGTCTACCATAAGAATTATGGTAAAAGGGGGTCCCGAAATGGCACACTTGACACTATACGGGAGTTTAACCTTTTAATTAAAATTGTCCATTTGCACCATTGCATTTGCATACGCGCGGACGGTGACTTTTTTTTTCAGCAAGAAGCGTAAGTAAGAAGTGATTTTTTAAGTTATGTTCGTAACATCGTAATTCTTCGGCTCTGGTCGCTGGTCTTCGTGTTCGCAGCGATTCGCTCCACAATGATATTTTGCTGTGTTCAGGTGGATAGGGATATATGGGTAGGTTAAGGATTACGATTTTAATTCGAATTTGCATGAAAATAAATAACTAAATTTAATATAAATTTCTGGCGTAACCATCCACCCGCCCTTAAAGGGTCACCTTTAAGAAAGTTCTCATGAGGTGTAAAGCGAACAGAGCTCTAAGAAAGAAACGCACATTGCGTATAAATTAGTCTAAAGAGACATGAGTTAGTATATTATGAATAGAATATTAATATATAAAAAATATAGAATATAGTATAAATTTATAGTACATTATAATATGTTATGTTAACTTACTGTATAAACTTGAAGCTATATCAATGCTTACTGTGTTGGAAGAGGGCATAAACGAACAACCGGACGGAGATAAGTTCTCCCAGAGATTTTCACAGTTGCTACACGTATAATACCATCTTTTGCCGGATGCACTTTCTCGACTACTGCTAAAGGCCAAGCCAAAGGCGGTACGTTATCATTTATAACTACAACGATAGTTCCTGGAGTGATAGGTACGGAAGGCGTATTCCATTTTTGTCTAACTTGCAGACTATGTAGATACTCCATCCTCCATCGATTCCAGAAGGATTGAACCATTTTATCCATTAACGAGTGCCGGTCAAGTAAGTTGACTTTGTCTGAACTGACATCAGGCGCAGGTAAGGAAAGCAAAGGTGCAGTATGTAGAAAGTGACTCGGCGTAAGAGCTGAAGGCTCCGCGGGATCCGAGCTGAGTACTGTCAGTGGACGCGAGTTAAGAAGGCATTCGACTTGCGTGAGTACAGTACATAGTTCCTCATAGGAAAGGAGCTGTTGTCCTATGACTTTAAACAAGATCGACTTCGTTACTTTGATCATACTTTCCCACGCACCTCCATGATGTGGAGTGTTTGGACAGATGAATTTCCAAGTTATACGACTCTCTGCGCATTCTTGCTCTAGTTTCGGATAATATTCCTCTCTAAGAAACTTATACAGATCACGAAGGTAAGAAGCAGTACCCTGAAAGTTCGTACCTCGATCAGAATGAAGGACCTGTACTGGTCCGCGCCTCGAGAGGAATTTTTTAAATGCAGCTAGAAAGCTGGAAGTGCTGAGTGAGGTAGCGACCTCAATATGCGTAGATCTCGTAGTGAGACATGTAAATAGCACTATGTATGCTTTTTCGCTATGTACGCCACGGCGGCGTATAGGAACGTATGGTATAGGACCTGCATAATCGCAACCTGTGAAACTAAAAGCTTTTAACGCTGGACGCGTGCGTACATCCGGAAGATCCGCCATCAATGGATAAGTAGGACGCGGCTTAGCTCGAAAGCAAGTATTGCATTTATGAACTCTTTGCCTAATAACGCGACGTGCCGACAAGATCCAGAATTTCTGCCGAAGCAAAGCCATCAGAAGTTCTGGTCCAGCATGTAGATGTTTAATGTGGTAATAATCGATGATCATATTTACCACATGGTCATTGCGAGGCAATATAACCGGGTGTATTTTTTCAAAATCAAGTCCCGAATTAGCGAGACGACCGCCGACACGGATCAATCCATTGTCGATAAAAGGTCGCAAGCGATTAAACTTCGGTGAGCACGATACATTATTTTGAATATTAGAATATTCATTAGCAAAATGCTGATTTTGCAGAGCGCAAAGCATCTTATTCTCAGCAAAATTTAATTCTTCAGCGGTTATTGCTACAGTGCTGCGACGTGGAAGTAACTTTAAACATCTACAAATGTACACAATTATACGTAGAAGTTTACTCCACGAAGAAGTACGGAGTGCAAGCTCATATAAAGCGCATTGCTTTAAAGGCGTACACACTGGGTGGGTCAAAATCTTTTGTTCGGGTATGTCTTCAATATATTGCCCATCTAGACTTTTGAGTGGCCACTGAGACGGGTGCAGCGAGGCCCACGGTGGACCATGGAGCCACAGAGGGTGTGAGACAAGTTTCTCAGGAGTTATACCTCTGGACAAAACATCAGCTGAGTTCTCAGTGCCCGCGCAATGATAGAAGTTATCAGGAGAGATGTTCTCCGTTATTTGAACAACGCGATTCGCGACAAAAGTCTGCCATCTATGTGGAGAGCTTTTTATCCAGTATAAGGCGACTTTAGAGTCGAGAAAAGCGTATATTGCTTTGATTGGGATGCGCTCAGAGTAATTGTCATATACCGTGCGAAGCAATTTCGACAGTAAGACGCCACCTAGTAGCTCGAGACGTGCGATCGAATGTGGCTTTGTCGGCGAAACTTTACTTTTCGCGCAGACAAGACGCACAGTATTACCAGAAGGTGAGCTCACGTGTAAATAAACTACAGCACCGTAAGCTGTGAGACTGGCATCTGACAGTCCGAACAGGGTAACCTCGCACTCTTCGGTTACGCCCACATGACGTGGTATGTGAAGTTTATTTAGAGCTGGTAATTCGTCGCAAAACTGTCTCCACATCTTAATGATGTGAGGCGGTGCTACGGTGTCCCAATCTAGATTTAATTGCCAAAGCATTTTAATTAGTATTTTGGCATATACGACTGTGGGAGCAACGAAGCCCATTATGTCCCACAGACGGGCAACAGTCGATAAGATGGAGCGCTTAGTGCATGTCGCATCGTCGGGTGGAGAGATTTTAAAATGAAATGAATCATTTTCCGTGGACCAATGTAAACCAAGTATTTTATGGTGCATTGTTTTATCAAACTCCACTTCAGTAGGAAGTTTGTGTGAATCAGGCAGATGATTTAAAACCTCGCGAGAATTGCTATTCCACTTGATTAGATCCCACTGTGCTCCTTTAAAAAGATCAATCATCTGCTGTGACGCAATTATCGCTTCACGCTCGCTAGGAAGCGAAAAGGCAACGTCATCCATATACAGCGCAGGTAACACTATGCTACTCGCTAGCGGATATTTCGTGCCGTCGTCTTCTACGAGCTGTCGCACCGTGCGCAATGCATGGTATGGACTTGAAGTGAGGCCGAAACAGACTCGATTGAACTGATATAGTACCAGGGGGTCTTGTGGTTTAAAGCGATATAAGAAGCATTGATAGCGACGATCAGATTCGCGCATAATTATTTGCAGAAATTGCTCGCGACAATCGGCTGTCAGTGCTATCCCATGTAAACGGAAATTTAAAATTATTTTAAATAGATCTCCCTGCAAGTTAGGGCCGGAATGTAAGAGATGGTTCAGTGCCTTACCAGAGCTGGAACGGCATGAGGCGTCTACGACCATTCTCAATTTCGTCGACTTATCTTCTCGTAAGATTCCCGTATGCGGCATCACATAGACGGGGACGGGATCCCGAGGATCGTACGAAGGAGCGGGAGAAATATAATCTTTCGCGAGATAATTTTTTATGACATCGTTATATGCTGTCCTCAGTTTAGGTGAAGCTTCAAGCTTTCTTTCGAGGCATGCAAAACGTTTTTTAGCTACATCCATAGAATCCCCTAAGGCATGTACATCCTCTTTAAATGGCAGGCCGACAACGTATCTGCCAGTGACAGGATCACGGATTGTAGTCGATGTATAGAAATCTTCACATTCAGCATCGCTGGGATGTTGAACGGAACCGGAAGGAAGCTCTTCGAGTTCCCAGAAACGCCTAACTATCGAGTCAATAGCGGGAGGCTCTTGAACGAAACAACATGTCAAGGCCGAGTATGTATTTACGGAAGGCATCGTAGGCGCATTGCCCATGAGCACGAGACCTAAGACCGTACGCATTGCAACCGGCATCGACGGGTCGCGACGTGACGTATGGACGTCGTCGGGCAGTAGCAAGTGCGGGAATAGGGAAGCTCCTATCAAAGCATCTATTTTATTAGGTATGCCGAAACTTTCGTCAGCAAGCGGAATACCTTTCAGGTGTGATAGGACAGACGTATCTATCACAGCCGTAGGCAATTTATCAGTTACTTTATCAACAACAAGAAATGAAATATCAAAGCTAATGTTATCATCGAAACGAGAATAAAACTTTAAATTAACCGAGTTAGATTGTACAACTTTTTCAATTCCACCGAAACCCCTAACTATAGTACGTTCCGTATCTGAATATTGTAATCCTAACCGATTACTGCACTCTCGTGAGATGAAATTAGCTTGAGAACCATTATCTAACAAAGCGCGTATTATTTGTCGCTTACCGTTGACATCATACACAGTAATTTGTGCCGTAGCAAGTAAGACAGTAGGTCGCTTATCTCCAACGCTCGTTACTTGACTGCTATAAGAGTGCGTAGCGCTGGTAGAAGCGCCTACGCTCGTAGCGCTCAATGCTACGTCGACGCGCTCGCCTGCTACGGGCTGCATAGCGGTATCACGTTCGCCTAGCGCGGTCTGCGGTGACGTCACGGCATTATTTAATTGCGGCGCGCGAGTCTGTTCGCGTCGGTCGAAGTGCAATTTTTTATAATGTTTTAGTCCACAGGAACAGTGGGCAGGAGCAGTACATTGTCCCACCTTATGCAAGACAGATAAACAATTTACACAAGCATTTTTGTTTTTGACGCATTTAAAACGTTCCTGAGGGGATGATATTTTATTAAAATCGGCACATTCATATAGAAATGTATGCGATATATTTTTACATAAGCATTTAGATGAGACAGGCTTATCAACTGTATTTACATAAGCGTGATATTTCGGCGCATTGCCGCTATTGTTTTTCTGTTTTATATTTTTACTTTGACTTGTATCCGAAGCGCTTGTAATATTTTTATTCGTACGCTCGTATACCTTCGCACGAGTTGTTATAAATTCTACGAAGTCGTCAAATGTAGGTATTTTCTTTCCGCATTTAATTTCAAACGCGCGTACTGTCTCAGTGTCTACCTTTTGTGTAGCTATATGGAGTATGATAAGATCAGCTAAATTATCTAATTTTAAGTTTTTTAAGGCGCTCACTGCACCAGCAAACCGATCTATGAAAGATTCAAAATTAGCCGCTGAGGGGGTTTGAAAACCTTTATAACGGAATAACTCTTGTAAGTATGCGGAAGTCAACATCCGTTTATCATCGAATCTATTGATAAGTGTTTGTAAGATTAACTCATAATTTTCGGCACATGGAGAAATACCCGCGACCGCGCCCTTCGCTTTCCCCTGAAGTTTCGGTAATAGATAGAATAGTTTCTCCGCATCGCTTAATAACGGATTATCATGTACTACCGACTTAAAGGTTGTATAAAACATCTGAAAGGATTTTATGTCACCATCAAAATCTAATATCGAAATAGGCGGTAACTTAGGCTTGGCTTTCAGCAGCGCGGGAGTCGCGGTATGTAATTCCGGAGTCGAATCGGAAGTCGAACATTTCGCTTGAACTCGTTTGACCCTACTATACAAAGTCTCAAGAGCGTACAGACTGTTGTAATTAGGTACAGCATCAGAATCTAACTGTAGTAAACGAGAATTATAATCGTCAACAATGGACTTGTATTCTGTATGCAACGAATCAATCTGTGACGATTGGTCGAGAAAATTCTCTTTTATTTCGTCATCTGTATAAATGTCGCTGTTACGAGACAATTCGAAAATATTTTGCATAATTCCAAATATAGCTTCACGTTTAGCAAGCAAGATAGACAGTTGAGGGTCTTGAATATCTTTATCACTCGACTTTGAGTCTATTTTAGGCGGCATTTTGATATAGGTATAAGTATTAACAAGTTAACAGAATAACAAATGTATAGGTAATTTACACAAATACTTAAATAGTGAAGCAAAGACAAGTAAATTGAGTAGTTTACGCAATCGTTGATCGAAAGTCGAGCGCACGGTTCGATCGCGCGGTGAATTGTGGGTATGTTCGCGACCCGAGTTTTATTCAAGCGAATCTCGAACTTATGCCTTAGGACTTAAGATTCAAGTAACTTGTAACTTTTTTACCTTGCCGTTGAAAAGACGGTGTAACGATATTCAAGTGTCTTCGAAATTATAGTTATAAGTTATTTGTTAATAATATTATACAAATAAACTGTGTATTTATCAAAATATACATAAATACGTGTAGATAATTAGTATGTCTAACTGGGGAAACGGCTAGCTCAATGCCATATGCTATTTATGCCAGTATTTTAAGACAATGAAAAAAGATGACGTAATTGCCACGATTTTCTTTTAATTCATAAATACATATATTTGCAATGAATATTATATGTACATATTGTATATATCATTTATTAGAGCCTATATAAGTATTCTAATAAACAAAATTATATAAATTATGTATATAAATATACGGTTAAATTATTCGGTTCGAAGTAACCACTTTATGGGGACGCCAAGAATTTACGTTAATTTATTTTATCGATAAAGAGTGGACTGTATAGATTTAATTCGAAGCAATGACTATAAGATAGGTGAATAGTGAATTCGTCAAGGGAATAAGGAATATATAGGAAACACAGCACTCACTTGTTTGTCTGGAACGCGTTGTCTCCCGAACTTTCTTCCCCGTGCACGGGTCACGATCCACCACAGTCTATTCTTCACTATGTAGGCGTCTACCATAAGAATTATGGTAAAAGGGGGTCCCGAAATGGCACACTTGACACTATACGGGAGTTTAACCTTTTAATTAAAATTGTCCATTTGCACCATTGCATTTGCATACGCGCGGACGGTGACTTTTTTTTTCAGCAAGAAGCGTAAGTAAGAAGTGATTTTTTAAGTTATGTTCGTAACATCGTAATTCTTCGGCTCTGGTCGCTGGTCTTCGTGTTCGCAGCGATTCGCTCCACAATGATATTTTGCTGTGTTCAGGTGGATAGGGATATATGGGTAGGTTAAGGATTACGATTTTAATTCGAATTTGCATGAAAATAAATAACTAAATTTAATATAAATTTCTGGCGTAACCAATACCTACTATCAAGGAAGCTCGCTATAGTAATCTACCAATAGCTGAAGCTATAGGTTTTTTAAAATCCCGTGGGAACTGTGCATTTTTCCAGGATAAAATAATAATAATAGCCTATGTTTTAAGTCAGGACATAATCTATCTCCAGTCAAAATTTCAGCTAAATCGGTTCAGTAGTTGCGGCGTGATTGTGTAACAAATATCCAAACATCCAAACATCCACAATTTCCCATTTATAATATTAGTAAGACTAGCAACAGCCCGCAACTTCGTTCCTAGTATCAGGTTTTTCAAAAGCCTCAGGGGAACTCTTTGTTTCCCGGGTTAAATAGTAGCCTGTCACTCTCCAGGTCCTCAACTAAAAAATGCAACTGCAAAAAATAACGTCAATCCGTAGTAATAATCCTATAATAATTAGTAGGGATCCTGTATTATTATTTATCTACTCTCATATCTTAAAATCCCGAATATGAAATCAAAATGTGTCATATATTGGACTACTTTATTCACATACATCTATAATATTTAAAAAAAAAATTAAAAAAGTTCATTATAACACTACTTTGTTAGGAAATTATTGCAAAGTAATGTTATAAAATAATTTTTTCTACATTATAGTACAGGCGAACTGGGTTCTGGTATTTTTGAGCCATGGCGGGAAATTCGTGCGACCTCCTTACAGTAGATGTGTGTAACTGTACAAACGCGTTAAACATTGTGAATTGTGTTAAATTGCAGAAGAGTAACTACTAAAAATTAAGTTTACTTAAAATTAAGTAACTACTAAAAATAACTACTAAAAATTAATAACTATTAAAAATTAAATTTTTGATAAGCTTGAGCTATTTTCCGATCCACTAATTTCTATAGGACATTAGGACTCCTCTACTACTATTAATTTCTCTATGGTAACCCAGGCTGTATGGTCAACGATCTTGGCCTGTCCCGAAAGGGACAAACCGAAAAAGAAGAAGAATCTCTATGGTAACAACTGAATTTTGGCGCCATACGCTAGTTATAATATTTAAATTTTTTATTTGTTACTCAAA
This sequence comes from Melanargia galathea, assembly GCA_920104075.1. NCBI lineage: Eukaryota > Metazoa > Arthropoda > Insecta > Lepidoptera > Nymphalidae > Melanargia > Melanargia galathea. Next base: position 32,192,048 of record OV049856.1, on the reverse strand, counting down.
ACTTTACAAGACATGGTTTTTATTGTGCGGAAAAATGTCTAGCAGTGATACTGAAGAGAATTTAACTCCACCTGACCACCGACCAACAATCTTTTGCCAGCAAAATCAAAGAAAACTCACGACAAATATTACCAAGATTTTATGGTTTGGATTTTAAGATATGAGTTTAGATAAAGTAGTGTATGAAACTCTACATAATTAGTTATTAAAACACTCGTGTAATACTATTAAAAAACTCGCCTGCGGCTCGTTTTTTAAACTAACACTCGTGTTTTAATAACCTCTATTATGCAACCGTTTCATAAACTACTATTTTAAGTTCGTAAACTGATGTCGTAATACAGGGTATAATAAGACCGCTCCCGAAAACTTAGCACTATTATTATACTACCTAAATACAATCTTATAGGGTAGGTATCGGCATCGGTGCGAGCTCGGTTTCGTACGTACCTAACGATACGTAAATAGGTCACACAAAGTTCGTTGACCTCCAGCGTCAGCTGAGTTTATTTTAATTACGCAAGAATTACGTAACAAACTTTTAGAAAATACAGCAAATAAGTTTTTTGCAATTACAGTTCTGTTTAACCCCCCAAAACGGGTATTTAATAAAAAGTGCATTTTTTTCACGTTTTTTTAATGATATCTTATCAGTAATCATCAGTACTATCGCCTGTCTTCGTTACCGAGAGCGGTCCCCTGACACCCTGTATAAGTAAACCATTTTACCCCCTTTGGGATGGGGTTGGGATTTTCGTCAAATTTTATTTAACTTATGCTTACCCTAAAAACAAAGCTAAACATAACCCTTTATAGTACATTGTTCCACGACGGGAGAAAGTGACCGGCTACTACGAGGGTGTAGTTTGAGGCCCGAGGCCGTAGGCCGTAGGGCCGCAACTACACCCGAGAGGAATCGCACTTTCTCCCGAAGGGATACATAGTGCTTTATACTATTAACTACACCTACGAGGAAAATAATAAAATAATCAAAAATATTGAAATTATTACCGGAAATCAATCAGAAATAGACATTGGGTTTCCTTTGTAAAAAAATCTTCATTTGTTGTATCTATTTCTAGATAATATCTTGGTTAAGAGATTTTCAATACAACAATAACTGCTTGGCCACATATTTTTAATTCCGCCGGCGTTGGGCGGCTCACTACTAGGCACTTTGAGTTCCCTAAAGCTATTTGTAATTTTATAAATTGAAAACTTGGATAGGTAAAACAAAAGAAAGCGACTCGCAAAATACAAAGAAAATAGCGCGAAAAAAATATTTGTTTTTAACCCCCGACGCAAAAACGACGGGGTGTTATAAGTTTGACGTGTCTGTGTGTGTGTGTGTGTGTGTGTGTGTGTGTCTGTCTGTTCCCCTGTGGCGCTCAAACGGGTGGACCGATTTGAATGCGGTATTTTTTGTTTGAAAGGTGAATTAGTCGAGAGTGTTCTTAGCTATGTTTGATGAAAATCGGTCCAAGATGGCCGCCGCTACAAAATGGCGGATGATATATTTTTTCACAACTCCCTTGATATGGGTATCAAATGAAAGGGCTTGACTAGTAGAATAGCACTATTGCAAATTCAAGATGGCCGCCGCCACTAAATGGCGAATGTCGGGGGTTTTTTAAATTTTCAATTTACACTTGTAACTTTATCTATTTTTTACTTTTATTTTATATTCATATTTAATTATTGTATTAAAATTGAATATATTTAAACTAGCGGACCCCGGTCTTGCCCGGTGACATAACGACATCAGTGCCATCTATCGTGGCGGTTACTTAGTTATTAGATGATTTTTATGTCGTCTTTATCGAAATAGGTAGTAATTCACGTACTGATCGGATTTTTATCAAAAATTAAAAAGAAAAAAGCACGTTAGTAATGGAATTTCTTAAATGGAATTTCCACTCTAGCGCGTTAACAATGAAATCTCATATATTTTTCACCCCGCATATTTGTTTGACAGTAAATTTGACGTACTTTGACTTTCGATATGAGGCAAACCAGAAGGTACTTTCCGAGCAGGTGTAGTATAAAACATATTTTGAGTAAGCACTGAGGTAAGAAGGTACCTACACAAAACTATATGGCACGAATACGCCAATAAAAATTCAAGATTCCCATTCAGAATGTAAAGTGACAAATGAGAACACATTATCTTACTGCGGTGAATATAAGTGTTGCCAGCACTGTGGTAATCAACACAATAACGTTGATATAAAAATATAATACAATACAATAAATAATATGATTAATATTGTCATTTCCCCTCCTACTAACTATAGCAATTGTCAAAAAAAACTACCAAATTATGTTTTAAGAAAAGATATTATTCTTAGTACGAGTTTTACAATATGAGAGATAATTACAATACACAGTACAATATTCAGTTTTGCCAAGGGTAGTATGGAGATCACTTTATATAAGCGATAAGGCTTAATGTATAGTTCGTTCGGTAACTTAGTGTCGGTACAGGCGCAGGTGCTCTTAGTATTCTGCTTTTATTTTTATTACTTTTTTCTGTTTGTAATTTTTTTTCTATTCTAACAGAATCTCCGAATAGTCTGCCAATCCCCACTTGGCCAGCGTAGTAGACTATGGTTAAAATCCTTCTCATTTTGAGAGAAGACCCGTGTTCATGAGAATATTATATTTTATGTTTATGGTTATATTGTAATGAAATACGAATATAAAAAAATATAAAAAGGAAAGAGAATTTTAACGAAAAAATATGAGTAGGTATAAAACGCCAAAACCCCTTGTGCCTGTACACCCCTTGCGGCATGTTTTGAAGTCACGGCGGTGTCTTTGGCAAAACACCGCGCGGCGGAGGCGGCTAGACACAAAAGGCGACCGTAAGAAAACGAACAGACTATACCTTACTATATCGCAAACTTCTTCTATAGTTTGATAGATCACGCAAATCAGTCCGCTTTTGCAGATATAAGAAAAAATACGAGCCGAAATGAGAATCTCCTCCGTTTTTAGAAGTTAAAAAACAGTTGCTAAGTCCTTGGTTCCAAACGAACCCAGGAGCCGTTTTTGGGCTGGATGTTAAAAGGGTGCGCTTTAAGCTCTATAGGGTCGGTGGTCTTTGCACATTTTACGATCTTGAAGTTGAGCACTAGGTTGTATATCAAGACTTTCAGCTCCATGAGGGCGAATCTGGACCCTGAAATTAAGGGATACTTTTATCATAATCAACTACATAAAGTTGAAAACCATCTAAAAAAATAGAAAGGGCGTAATACTTTTTCATAGAAAATGAAACAAACGTATTGATTTTATTCATAACAGACTTACAAAATTGATGAGATTTATATTGGCATTAGGTATACTAGTATTTTTTATCCAATCCATAAAAGATACATGCTTTAAATCGTAAGCAGAATACATATAATTTTAACGCTTTCAGCCTTGAAACTTCTGATTTCCTGGTAAAATTTCTCCTGGAGTTTGAAGAAGAACTTAATACTTACCAATACAGTTCCTAGGTCCCATTCCGAAGGGCATGTAGGTGAAGGGTTTGATTTTGTGTTTGTTCTCATCGGAGAACCTGTTGGGGTCGAACTTGGTGGGGTCGGGGTGGTACTGGGGATCCATGTGGATGGAGTTCACTAGGTTGTAGACAATGTCGCCTTTGTTTAACTGGAAATAAGTTACAAATTCAATTATACTAGATAAGCACACATTTGAACACAATGTTTAGCAATGTGTAAGACCACACATTTTCATTAGTAGAGGTTCTTATACATTTAAGTTAACGAGTATTTTTAGCAGTTTTGTCACACATGCGCTTGACTGCGATCTCACTTAATGGTAAGTGATGATGCAGTCTAAAGTGGAAGTGTGCTTACTTGGAAGAGCTATGGCACTTTTTATGAAATCCATACCCCTGTCGTTTTATTACGGTTACTTACTTGCACCGGTTTGCCCCCTTCCCTCGGCGGGGGTAGCTCGTAAGGCTTGGTGCAAACCCTGTCCATGATAAGAGCGGCGGCCCATTTCCTTTGCGTTTCTGGAATTCATATTATAGTATTTTATAAAACCTTGCCTGATAAAAAAAAATAGGTCTACTAACAAATCGACAGTTTCAAAAGTTTTAAGAAATATTTACCGCATATCACACAATCCAAGTATTTCAAAGCAGGAAGGTTTTCGTAAGTCAATTCCCCGTACTTCTCCTTGAAGCTTCTGACTTCCTGGTTCAGTTTCTCCTGGATGTCGAGGTTGATGGCCAGCTCGTGCACGCACATTACCAGGGCAGAAGCAGATGTCACGTAGCCGGCTATGAAGAAGATGAACACCTGGCCCGCTAGCTCGGTTTGAGTCCACTCTAAAAAATAATAAGAAAAGTGTAAGCGCCTTAAAGCTTAGTATAAAGTATACTACAAGCCTATAACTTACGCCTTTTTACTGCGTTTGGTTTGAAGGTATCACCGGTGGGTGACAAATTGTCGCTAGCATCACTCTCAGCTGTTAATAAACCTGTAAATTAATTATTTTCAAATAGTTACACATCAGCTGCAATTCTTACCGTAATCGCTTATATATTAATCAAAAACAGTTATTGGCGATAGATGAAAGCTGACCATAGATAAAATGACTACCTTTTCTCTTCCGTGAAGCTGACTAACCTCAAAGAGGTATCAATCAATCAATCAATGGGTTGATAGGCAATTTTTACCAACCCATAGCAGTGATCAGTTTCTACGTAACATTGTATCGGAACGCTTGCCGGTAGTGTGTTAACTAGCCACCGCTGAATCCTCCCACCTGACCAGAGCCAAGACAATTTAGAAATTATAAATTCCCAAACTGCCTCTGCTGGGAATCGAATCCAAGATTTATAAGGCCAATGTACCTTTAGAAGCTTCTATCAGTAGCTGTATCATGTCGGGCCTCTCTATGTTGTTTTTTTCCCTGTGCTCCATCGTGCTCGCCACCAGATCTATAAAGAAGTCCCTTATTTTTGGCGAGGAGACACTCAAACCAAGTTTCTGAGGAATAAATACAGAGGTGATTAGAACCAACAATCAAATCGGAATCTTATAACCTTCTTGACTTCGCTAATATTCACTTCTGGCACTCAACTGTCTTACTTTTTCCGTTGTTTTCCGCCTTACCTTGAAAATATAGGGAAAGACAGCGTTAAAGAATAACATGAACTGCTGCCAAGCGCTTAACTTGAAGAGATACTGGCCAGTCGTGTAGAACTGGTTGTCCCGGTCCTTCAGCGAGTCCACTTGCAGGCCGAAGGCGGCGGATGCGATGACGTCACTCGTGTAGCGACGGACCAGGTCCTCGACGTCGATGTCTTCGTTGGTACGACCTGTGAACGACACGATATCAGTTTTCATCGTCGTCTCAGTCGATAGACGTCCATTGCTGGGCATTGATCTCGTGTATTGATCGCCACAGCAGAAGATCTTGTACTGTTTGTATCCAGGGTCAAAAACTAGATTCGATAAGTTTGCTTGGTGCATGATATCACTAGCATCCGTTAGATTGACCTTGCTTGTGGTATCAATGGACTATTTTGGTGGGCGGTAGTTTGATAATGTTTGTAGTAATTGTTGAGTAATTGATGTATTGAGAACAGATTGCGTGTATTTTTTGTTTACCACGAAATTTAAAAATGGCAGATCCTTATTCTTTAGGTCTAGCGATTTAAGTTGGCAATGCCCTAGCAGCATAAGGATTGAAGTATTGGAACCTGGGCTTTTCATTATAATAATATTATTGTGCAGCATGGAGTTGTAAGCTGGCGGTGTTTCATCCCCGTGCCTCGAAGAGCACGTAGCTGTCGGTACCGGTTATTATCACTATCATGTGACAATAGTCGTTAAAGCCCGCTAACCTACATTGGAGCAGCGTGGTGGGTCTAAATCCCTCTCTACTATGAGAGAGGAGGCCTGCGCCCAGCAGTGGAACGTTAAAAGGCCACCAAATTTCAGCCACGGCGGTCAATCTTAACGGACATAATATTAAAGTGTAAAAGAGTATGCGCAAAAACGGATGCGCTCTCTGTTTTCTCACTCATGGGCTCAGATCAAATAGTCAGTCAGTCAGTGAGTCAGAAAACTGCCTGAGATTCAGGATTCTTCTTATTGGGCAATATGGAATGACCGGAGACAGATTAGGCATAAATCAGATGGCTTGTTGTATTCTCCGAGGTACTCGAGTTGGTACAATTTCACAAACACAAAATCTTTTTTGGTTCGACCCAGGCCTTGAATTGGCAGTTAAAACAAATATGTATAAAAAAAGTCAAGAAAAACTAAGAGAACAAATTTTAAATTTCAGTTTAGTTTTGAACTCTATCTGGGGATATTTTTCCTCCTGACATGCTATTCGTAGTACCTTTCAAATGGCTGACGACATTGCCGCTAATCTCTGTCATGAAAGGCAGCATCTTCTTCATCTTGGAGCCGGTAAAGGCGGGGCTGAGGGTAGTGCGCATGTCATACCACCTGTCACCTAAAAAAATTGTATGTTAGGAGTAAATACAACTGGCGGGCTGCGACGTTTTCGCCATCATAAACTCTGTACCTTTCATCATAAGCAGGCTGCCTCCAAAAAGTGGCTCCACCTCCTCGGAAAACAACTCCTTATGGTCCACGAAGTGATCAAAATCCTTAACTGTGATGGATTTCATCAGCTCCGGGTCTCGGATGACAAGTATTGGCGCGGTGCCTTCTATGTAGCCCACGTATCTGTATAGGACAGTTTAATGTTCTAAGAGCCCCTAAAAAAAATTATCTTCGTTATGAAAAACAAATTAACGTTGGCGAATTTGGAGGACGCCCTTGCTGTGTACTGTTCACGTCGCGGCTTCAACGAAAGAGTGCGGTTATGCCAAGTGTGTACATCTCAACAACGCTACTAGATTTCGAATATCGAAAAACTACACTATCAGAGCAAAATGAACCCAAAGTCTGAACATTCATACTTGCAATTTTTATTTTGAAAAATTTCCGCTTGGGGCGCTGGCTCTAGATGTAAGGATGAACTCAGACCTTAAAATGAACCAGTTTAGGTCTATTTTACTTTAAAATTATTGTGTTTCCATCCACATATACATACAGATGTTTGGCATTTTTAAAATTCAATTGGACAAATGGATACCTGTTATTTGTATTTGGATAAAAAATCATAATCCCTGCTTTCAACCAATAAACAGACAAAACTGTTGATTGGCAGATAAGTGAAAGTCATAAGATTAGATTATAGTTATTTATTTTTAAAGTGTTTTCTTCTAAAATCTTTGCATTTAATGTGTTTTGAATTTTTTATTCTTGAGTCAATCATCATATCAATGAACTTGGATTTCGACCTGATTCAGATAAATAAATCGTTATTATTTTTTTCAACAGTCAATTTCAAAGGTCAATCAATTTTGAAAGTATATGGAAGTGAAGTGATGATAAAGATTATTTACGATGACTTAAAACTAAAGCTATTCCATACGTGACCTGATATGATCAGAGCTCACACACTCAGCCGTTTCATTTCATTATCACGAGTATTTAGAACTATTAGCTGATAGAGCAATCATTTCTAGTAGTGTGTAGGTTTTTATCATTAAATTAAAAAAGTATTTTACATTGTAATAAGATTTTTGGATAAGCTTGCGTTTTATAAAAACTTTGAACTTGTTGAGAGATAACTCCAAAATAACTGAGCAGATATGGAATCCTCATCGCTTTTAGTTTATATGTCGACAAATATATTGTAATTATCTCCATCTGGTGATGGCTTGTAACATTCGACTCATCAACTGTGCCATCTTCAGGTAGATAATTTGACAATATCTCTAATTTGAGAGTAGGTAATATTATGCCAGGCTTAGCCCAGAAACAAGCTAAATATAATTTAAGAAAAATTAAACCAACTTCAATAAACCGAAATAAAGAATGAAAAGAAATGAACTGAAAAGTGTACGTAAATCATGAATACAAAAACCAATTTTAATGAAATTTGCACTGGTCCATAAATACATGACGTAATCCAATAAAAAGAATGTTTGATATATCTGGTGGTATATCTATGCATTCTTGTATATTTGTTTGGGAACCGTAATTATCATATGAGAATATTATATTGCAATCCCAATAACATTACATACGTGTCGAATTGGTGACCTATTGGCTATGTAAAGTTGATTAAGAACAAAAACTTACTTTTCATCCGGGAACGCCCGATACACTTTATCCAGGTCATTAACCGTATGACACCTCAGGAAAGTGGAACTCAAAACATTTCCAAAAACCGGCACCCCGGGCAAGTACTTCACCCCCCGCTTCTCGAAATAACGGTGCACCCATTTGTACAAGTATAGAAAGTACGCTAGCAGCGCAGTCAGCAGTAACACTATGATTTCGACGATCATTTCATTCGCATGTCGCCGGTGCGTGTACTAAATAAAAACTATAGTAGATTGGTTGGCGTTCACAATTCACATTGTGAGTACCTACCATTACGTCACATGAGTAGATAGGGATATCTATTGATGTGATTATATTTTAGTTCATCTGATAACTGCGCAGTTGAAGTATTGCAAGTTACAAGAGATGCTATGCACTAACATGATAATAACTTATTCTATTACGATTGAGGAAACGTCTGAAACATATATATATATATAATTCAAACGAGTTCGATAATTACAAAATTCAATTTTAAAAATAAATAAAATCTAATACACAAAGTATCGTCTAAAAAAATTATAAGTAATAAAATTAATATTTAGTTGTGTGATTTTGTTTCTTGCTACTTATCGTAATAAAGACTATCGAAAATACTATATATATAATATCTAGAATATGTCATCTTACAAACTTCCTCTATCGGTTAAATAAAAACACAAAAATCGGCCCAGAAACTCGCAAGAAATATCTACACCTATTTGTTCGAGATTTCTGAACCAACATAAGTACATAGAAAAAAAACGACACAGAAAACAATAACGATATACATATAGAAATAGATAACAGACTAGCATACATAGAAAAAACTACGAGCTCAAATGAGAATCGTTTTTGAAAGTTTAAAAACAGTTGCTAAGTCCTTGGTTCCAAACGAACCCAGCAGCCGTTTTTGGGTTGAATGTTAAAGGGGTGTGCTTTAAGTTCTATGGGGTCTGTGGTCTTTGCGCATTTCACGATCTTGAAATTGAGCACCAGATCGTATATCAGGACTTTCAGCTCCATGAGGACGAATCTGGACCCTGAAAATAAGGTATATTTTTAACCCCCGACGTAAAAACGACGGGGTGTTATAAGTTTGACGTGCCTGTATGTGTGTGTGTGTGTGTGTGTGTGTGTGTGTATGTGTCTGTCTGTTCCCCTGTGGCGCTCAAACGGGTGGACCGATTTGAATGCGGTTTATTTTGTTCGAAAGGTAAATTAGTCAAGAGTGTTGTTAGCTATGTTTGATGAAAATCGATCCAAGATGGCTGCTGCTACAAAATGGCGGATTACATATTTTTTCACAAATCCCTTAATATGGGTATCAAATGAAAGGGCTTGACTAGTAAAATAGCACTATTGCAAATCCAAGATGGCCGCCGCCATAAAATTTTGAATGTCGGGGATTTTTAAAATTTTTAATTTATACTTGTATAAATATTTATTTTATTATTTTTATTATTATATTATTTATTCACTTATCAATTATATAAAATGAAAAAAAAAACTAAAAAAGGACAAAGAGACAAATAAAAAACTAGAAAGGTCTGATGTCCTGGTAAATTTCTCCTGGATTTTAAAGAAGAATTGAATTACTGTTACTCTTACCAATGCAGTTCCTAGGTCCCATTTCTAAGGGAAGCAGAATATACTTGCTTAAAACGTCTGATCTCCTGTTGAAAATTTTAATAATGGTCTTACCGAGACAGTTCCTGGGTCCCATTCCGAAGGGCATGTAGGTGAAGGGTTTGATGTTGTGTTTGTTCTCATCGGAGAACCTGTCGGGGTCGAACTTGGTCGGGTCGGGGTGGTACTGGGGATCCATGTGGATGGAGTTCACTAGGTTGTAGACAATGTCGCCTTTGTTTAACTAGAAATAAGTTAAAAATTAGACACAACCACAAATTTACAAAATAAGAGACAAATATTAACAGTGTATAAGAAGACATTTAATAAATCGTAGTTGTCTAAATCTAAATACGTATATAAGAGGAAAACATAACTGATTGATTGATTGACTGATCTATCAATGCACAGCTCAAACCACTGGACGAATCGAGCTGAAATTTGGCATAAAGATAGCTATTATAAAGGCTTTTTGAATATTTATGTTAATTCACGCGGACGAAGTCGCGGGCATCAGCTAGTTACACAATAAATGAATGACAAAGTTCCATGGGAGCAATCGGCTTTGCAACAAGATAATGTCATAATTTGTTATAATTAGTTGATATGTCATATTATTGTAACTTTTGTGTTTTGAAAAGTAGGTTCATCTTAGCAGCGCTTTTCGAACCAATAGTAGTGTCTTGAAGATTATATTATTAGAGTACTTTGGCCATATTATGAGAAACATCAAATATGACCTCCTGCAGCTCATAATTCAGGCGAAAATAGCCGGAAGAAGACCACCTGGCCGTAGAAGAACGTCCTGGCTGAAGAACTTACGCCAATAGTACGGGAAAAGTACCCGATCTCTGTTTCGTGCAGCAGCATCCAAAATTCAAATAGCCCTAATGGTTGCCAACCTCCGATAGGAGACGGCACTACAAGAAGAAGATGAAGATTATAAGTCGTCGTTCGCGAGCCAAAGCGAGTGCACATGCGCGGCTTTCATAAAAACCGTATCGCAGAAATGAGTAACTACCGTTAATCGCGTTAACCATGTCTGACCAAGTGATTATTAACGAGTTCTTGGCATTTTGCCAGAACAAAATAGATATTATGGACGAGCTGAGTATAGTACAAATATGTGCGTCTAACTTTACGGACGAGGAAGTGGAAAGGGGGAAGGCGAATCTTTTTAATGCTCTCGCTGGTGAAGGAGTGAAGCTTATTCAACGGAAGGGGGAAGATAAGCGGAAAAAGAACATCCGTGACGTCCTCAAGGTTTTTCACGAGATCAAGCCGGAGCTGCAGCCTACCTTTGTCGCAAAAGACCTAAACCGACTCCCACCTGTGTCTTTTGACCATGTGGATGTGACACGCCTATTGAAGGATATTCTTATTTTAAAGACAGAGCTACGACAACTACGCGATGACTCAATTTCCAAGCCAGAGATTGAAAATATGAAGACGAGTATTATTTCGGAGGTATGTGCTCGCATCGGACCATCTTCCAGCGTACGAAAAGAATCCGTACATACGCGCAATAAAATCGAGAATGCCGTACAAGGGACGAAGCGGTCGACCGCTGATAAGAACCGTGAGATACCTACCTCACCGCAGCCGATGCGCAAGCGCTCGGACTCGCTGGACACTATTGTTTCGCCGCCGTCTTATCGCGCGATTGCAACGTGCCCGGTGAAGCAACGTTCGAATATCGACTCTGCGCATATAGGCGACAGAGCTGAAAATGACGACGGATTCACATTAGTAGTGAATAATAGAAAAAAGCGGCCGCTACGTAATAGTAATAAATGTGGCACTGCGACCGATCCGAGTAGATTAAAAGTAGCACAGTTACCTGAAGCTATTTACTTGTCGAGACTGGAGACTACGTGTACCGTGGAGCATGTCAAGGAGCACATAGAATCCAGGGGCGCACAAGCTATTGACGTTCAGATGTTACCTCAGAGGAAAGAATTGGATTTTAGGTCCTTTAAGATCATCGTGGCGAAACAAAATCTGGACACCTTTTTGAGTACGGAGTTCTGGCCTACAGACCTGGTTTTCAGAAGGTTTAGAGAGCGTTTTACTCCAGTGAATAAAAACAATAATGGATAGTACACCCAATAAGATAAAAATTATTACGTTTAATTGTAAAAATATAAAGACGTCAATGCAACAAGTGCGAGATTTATGTAGTGTAGCAGATCTAGTTAGTCTCCAGGAGACCTGGATTTTACCGCAAGACCTAGGTCTGTTAGACACCATAGATAAAGATTTCAGCTGCGTGGCCAGGTCCTCGATGGACCTATCTACGGGCGTCCTAAGGGGCCGTCCGTACGGTGGACTTGCGCTGCTCTGGAGGAAATCCAAGTTCCCTAACGTGTCTGTGGTGAACTGCTCTAGTGACAGGATAATAGCTATACGAGTCGCTAATGGTGCTCAGTCATTCATGGTGTTTAGTGTATACCTACCAACCGATAAGCAAGAGAATGTTGCTGAGTTTACAGACTGTCTTGCCCGTGTGAGTGCCATCATTGAAGAAAATGACACTCCACTTGTGTACATTTTAGGCGATTATAATGCTCACCCCAGTGCCAACTTTGGTAAACAACTAATGACTTTTTGCGAAGAGCAAGAGTTATTATGTGCGGATATAGACGTTTTAGGTATAAGCTCCGACACACATACGTTCGTCAGTGACGTACACGGCTCTCGTAGGTGGTTGGATCACTGCGTGACGACTCAGGCGGCGCGCGACACTATTGTGTCGGTCAGTGTTATGTACGGTGTGTACACTTCTGACCACCTGCCATTGTGCATAGAGTGTAAGATTAACCTTATAGTAAGTGCAGGTTCAATCACCACCGAGAGCCGGCCGTTGCTCAGTAATGATAAGATACGTTGGGGTAGTAGAGATGCTAGTCAAATAGATATATATTACGAATATTGTAAGCGTGCACTTGAGAATGTGTTTATGAATAAATGTATAAGTTGTATGAATGGCTGTTGTAGTTGTGTAGATAAAGATAACGACGACTGTTTTAAAACTATTGACGAATATTATGATAGGATAATTAATGTTTTACAAGTAAGTGCCATCAGAAGTTCAAAAGTGAGCCCCTTTAGAAAGAAAAATCATAAGCCTGTGACCGGATGGAATCTCCATGTTAAGGAGAGCCATCAAGCCGCTCGACTTGATTATGAATGTTGGTTGGTGGCGGGCAAGCCGTCCACGGGTGACATACATGACAAAATGGTAGGCAGCAGAAAAGTTTTTAAAAATAAAGTGAAATGGTGTGTTCGTAATGAAGACATGATCAAGATGGATATGTTAGCATTGCACAGAAGGGAGAAAAACTTTCCTAAATTTTGGAATGCCACAAAAAAGTTGCAACCAAAACAAAGTCTGCCTATATCTGTGGACGGCTTGCAGAAGCCGAGAGAAATAGCTGAACTTTTCGCCTCCAAGTTTAAAATAGACCCGCTGCCCGCTCAAAGTCCCGAGAGGACCAGCCTTGTTATTCCTGCACAACCTGTTGTGCAGTTTACTGTTGACGATGTAGGTAAGGCAGTGCGGGGAATGAAGCGGGGTAAGTCTCCTGGCCACGACGATCTCAGTATAGAGCACATACTGTTTGCGGGTGAGGTCCTATGGTCTAAGCTATGTGTGCTTTACAATCTATGTGTAAAACACACATACCTTCCTGATGCTCTCATGAAAACAGTAGTTGTGCCCATCGTCAAGTGCAAAACCGGGGACTTGAGCTCTTCCAGTAACTATAGGCCTATTTCTCTGGGTACTGTTGTGGGCAAGGTGTTTGAGCAGCTGCTGCAGCCCGAACTGTTGAAGAAGGTGTGCATTGATGAAGCGCAGTTTGGCTTCCGTCCCGGTGTCTCAACAGACTCGGCCATTGTCAGCCTTAAGTACGCGGTTGACTATTATGTCAGCCGTGATACATCTGTCTATGCATGCTTCTTAGATCTGAGCCGCGCTTTTGATCTAGTGAATTATGAAATCCTCTGGAGCAAACTGCGCGGCTCAGGAGCATCTGAATCAGTGATAGAGTTGTTGAGATACTGGTACGGTGGACAGACGAATCACGTAAGGTGGGGTGACACGGTCTCTGACGCCTATAGGTCAGAGTGCGGGGTTCGCCAGGGCGGGCTAACCTCTCCGGACCTTTTCAATGTCTATGTCAACGATCTGATTGGTGGGCTGAGAAGCACCGGAGTCGGATGCCATATTGATGGTGTTTGTTTTAACAATTTAAGTTATGCGGACGATATGGTGCTCCTCAGTCCATCTGTCAAAGGTCTTAGAAAATTACTGTCAGTCTGTGAGAGTTATGCCAACTCTCACGGGCTGAAGTATAATGTTTTGAAAACTGAGATGCTAATTTTTAAGGCAGGAAAGGGTCCGGAGAGGGTGCCCGAAGTGTGTCTGAACGGAACTGCAGTTCGGGTTGTTAGGCAGTTCAAATACCTTGGCCACATCGTCACTGACGACAGTAAAGACGACTTGGACATGGAGCGGGAAAGGCGGGCATTGTCGATCCGGTCTAACATGCTCGCGCGCAGATTTGCTAAAAGCAGTGATGAAGTGAGGGGCACCCTCTTCAGGGCCTACTGTCAGTGTTTATATACCTGTCAGTTGTGGTACCGGTACAAGAGGGTGTCCTTCAGCACCATAAGGGTGCAGTATAATAATGCATACCGCATCCTTATGAAGTTTCCTAAATACTGCAGCGCGTCGGGCATGTTTGCCGAATCGGGGGTGCCCGACTTCTTTGCTGTTATCAGGGCACGTATAGCTTCCTTCTGGGAAAGATTGCGTAACTCTGGTAACAGCATCCTACAGGTAGTGGGGCAGGACTTGTGTAGTCCAATGATGGCTCATTGGATCTCGACCCATCGAGATCCAAATAGGAAATAACTCTGCACACCTTCAGTGAGCAGCGTTAACTTAATACGTATATTTTATATTTATTTATAATTATAGTATTTATATCACATATTGTATTTGGTTTTAATTTAATTTTTTGAGAATGTATATATATATATTTGTATTTTTATACTTGGGTTTTCACCTCAATAAAGAAATTTTATTATTATTATTATTATTATAAGAATATGAATAGAGTATAAGAAAAATATAAGAAACACAAATTATCCTAAATGGACTAAATATACATAATATGTATGTACGTATAATTTTGACCTTTAAAGTTCAAATAATAAAGACAGATTACTTACTTTTTCTTCGTCAAATCTCTCGCTACGCGATCTGTCACATCCTAGATGGCACTCTTATTTTATCGTTACTTACTTGGACCGGTTTGCCCCCTTCCCTCGGCGGGGGTAGCTCATAAGGCTTGGTGCAAACCCTGTCCATGATAAGAGCGGCGGCCCATTTCCTTTGCGTTTCTGGAATTCATATTATAGTTTTTTATAAAACTTGCCTGATTTCATGAAAATTGTAATTTTATTTTATAGTTTCGTACGGTCCATCTGTTTACGTACTCCCTCGAATAGAATATCTTTGAATAGATATTTAATTATTAAAGAGATTTTTAAAACAATATTTCAAACAAACTGTACTAAGAAAAGAAATAGGTCTCCTAAGAAATCGATTGTTTCAAATTGTTTAAGAAATATTTACCGCATATCACACAATCCAAGTATTTCAAAGCAGGAAGGTTTTCGTAAGTCAATTCCCCGTACTTCTCCTTGAAGCTTCTGACTTCCTGGTACAATTTCTCCTGGATGTCGGGGTTGATGGTCAGCTCGTGCACGCACATTACCAGGGCAGTAGCCGAGCTCTCATAGCCGCCTACGAAGAAGATGAACACCTGGCCCGCTAGCTCAGTTTGAGTCCACTCTAAAAAATAATAAGAAAAATGTAAGCACCTTGAAGCTTGAAAAAGATGGCGGTTATTACAATATGGTTAGAAGGCATAAATTAAATTTTTGTGATCTTGCACACTGTATCGAACATTTCACTGTAATCAGTGTTTGCTAATAGGTATTTTAGTCTTAAATGATTTGGTATCTATTATTTTTAGGGTTCCGTACCCAAAGGGTAAAAACGGAACCCTAATGTCACTCTGCTGTCTGTCTGTCTGTCTGTCCGCCGGTCACAGGTCTCTAGCTCGCAGACGAAATGAGTTACGAACTTGAAATTTTGGTATTTTGTGTAGAACGTTGACCCAAAATCAAATATTGAATTAGAAATTGAATTAAATTATTTTTCAGGGGGGCTCCCACACATGAGAATGGAGCCGAAAAAAAATTTTTTTTTCTTACCCTAGCTTGTGGGGTATCATTGTTTAGAGCTCATTGAGTAGAGTATGAATATATATATATATATATTTAATTTTTTGCTTAAAAAAATAAGGAAATGGAGGGCCATCAAAGTTGCCAGTTTTAAACCATTTTTGTGACGGAGGCTATCTCAAAAACTTAACTAGTTAGGAATATGATATTTCGGTGTATTATGTACCATATGCTCTATTTAAACAACAAATAATGAATAGATATATATAAAATAGTATATAAGCTGTGACCCAAAACAAACGAACATTTTTTGGGTTTTTCTTTCACGGTTTGTTGCGATGTCTAGCCCGAAAATTAAATATTTCTTAGACCCAAAATATTCATAATTATGTACGGAACCCTAAAAGAGCGAGCCCCAACTCGCACTTGGCTGATTTTTATTTAATTCTTTACCGATTGCTATGTATGAAAGATGTGTTCACATTATTATACGTACTAGAAACGTATGTAGAATACGTGATAGGTACCTACTTGATAAACGCCATTTTCTATTCTGTCTTGCTTATGGCGGCTGGTACAAATAAGTCGGACGACAAATAGTAATAATTTATGTAATATCATTTAAATATTTAACTTCATTATTTAAACTATCAAATATTTAACTATCATTGTTTACGTAAACAATGATATCATCAAAATATATTAGTAATCAAATCTCAAATATGAGTAAATACTCCGATTTGCATTGCTTGTGGCATTACTGACTAGGAGCTGGTGGATGAATCTATAGGTACTTATAATAAAACTGTAAGTCTCGTCAAACTTATAACACCCCGTCGTTTTTGCTTCGGGGGTTAAAAATAGTGGCATCAATCACCAACATCATTGAAATAAAAAAAATGAAAGTTATTTTTAGTTTAATTAAAAAAAAAGGTGGGGGGGGGGGAATCGGGGGTTTGAAATTTCAAAGTCAGACCTATTGGCTCATTATATGAAAGAGCTTTACCTGTACATTCTGAAACAGATTTTTATTTATTTTTATAAATGATAGTTTTTGATTAATCAAATAACGAAAAAATTACATTCCCCTCCCTTTATCTCCAAAGTTTAAACCAATCTTTACCAATCGAAAAATTAAAAATAACTACGGTCAATAGATATGGTCTATGTATATTTTACAGGAAAAACAAAACCAACGCTATATAACTAGCATAGTTTTTTTTAAATTATCTATACTAATATTAATTATTTTTTTTTTATTAATAAATAAAATTGAAGTGTCTGTCTGTAATTTCGAAATAACTACCACATATTAAGCTCATATGGTTATTTGAACGATACCATAACCGAATCACACGTTTTTAAAATTTTTGTCTGTCTGTCTGTCTGTTTGAACGGGCTAATCTTCGAAACGGCTGAACCGATTTTGACGGGACTTTCACAGACAAGTAGAGGATTAACCAAGGAGTAACATAGGCTACTTTTTTAACCGACTTTCAAAAAGGAGTTTTGTTGAAATCGGTAAAAACGCCCTGATAGGTATTTTCGCTGCGCGCGACGGCCGAGCTCGCGCTGCACGCGGTACCGCGTATGGCGGGCGCAGGGCGCGGCGGGGGGCGGGTGGACCAGAAATCTACTTATCCCTCAGGATTTGTGAAAAACCGAAATTCACGCGGGCGAAGCCGCGGGCAAAAGCTAGTTAACAATAAACCTCTACCACAGAGTACCTACAGAGGGGAAGCTTCTACAAGCGGCCCGCTGTAGGTACACTCACACGTCATATGCGCACAGTTTGTCACCAACTGTACCGGTTAGTGGAATGAGCGGGCGTCCGTGAACCGTTGGTGAGTGTGTTTGTGTGAGTATACCTACAGCGGGCCGCTTGTGGAAGCTTCCTCTCTGTAGATTTACTACTCGTGTGCCTCTACAAACAAAGTTAGTTTTGCGTTTCATTAAGAAGGAATTTGTGTTAATATTATATAAGTAAAAACGTTAAATAAGTAAAAACTTCTGAAGCATGGAACCCTCGGATTCGGATGGAGTCCGATTCGCACTTGGCTTTTTTACATGAAAAATAATTTCCGCACATAAAAATTGAAATCCATGAAAAAAACCTTAATGATGGGAAAAAGTTAATAAAAAAATTAAGAATACTAATTTTTGTAGTTTCATTTTGATGTGCCACTTTTAACAGTTTTTAGTAACGTATGAGCTCAAAGAAGCTTAGGATAAACAAAGAGTTCCCTCGGGATTTTCGAAAGCCTAAATCCACGAAGTATCCGTTAGTTGTTCTATAAATTTTCTATTTTATTTTTAGTATGGTTATTGCAGTTAGTTACTTATTCTATTTACAATAGAATCTCTTAATCACATTGATAGAATTGCAAGCGCATGTAATTTTTTTATATCTGTATATTTATTTTATACCTTCAAAGGATTAAACTTCGTAAATACTAGATTTGATTTTAGTACGTGATATTGAAATATCAACAATAACAAAATAGCACACTCGCTTTTAGCCTATAACTTACGCCTTTGCACTGCCTTTGGTTTGAAGGTGTCGTCGGTGGGCGACAAATTGGCGCTCGCATCGCTCTCAGCTTTTAATGAACCTGTAATTAATTATTACCAAATCAATCATTTTCAAATACATCAGTTGCAGTTCTTTCCGTAAACTCTTCTCTGTTAATTAAGAATTGTTAGTGACATAGGTGAAAGCGGGCTAACCTTCAAGAGGCATTGCAAACCCATACGACTGATCGGTTTCTACGCAGTATCATACCGGAATGCTTAGTCGCTTGGTGGTACAGTTCTGCCGGTAGGATGCTAACTAGCCAGACTAGACCATAGACAATTTAGAAATTATAAATTTCCAAACTGCAGCTGCCGGGAATCGAACCCGGGACCTCCCACTTGTAAGACCAATATACCTTTAGAAGCTTCCATCAGTAACTGTATTATGTCAGGCCTCTCTATGTTGTTCTTTTCCCTGTGCTCCATCGTGCTCGTCACCAAGTGTCTGAAGAAATCCATTGTTTTTGGCGGGAAGATGCTCAAACCAAGTTTCTGAGAAATAAATACAGAGATAATTAGAACCAAGAATTCAATCGAAATTGTTTCGGACGGTTACGGTTTTGGTTTTGTTTAGATTTTCGGTTGTAGACGTAAACCATTTTTTATTTCTTTCTAACTTGAAATTTTGCTGTTCCTCGAGGCCTATGAGTGGTTAAAGAAAGAACGGATCAGCGTCAAATATCAAAGAAGACATAATATTCATTAAGACAGAGACATAGCAGTCTGGCGAAGAGATTTATATGAAAATCTTTGTCAAAGAGTATCAGAAAAGAAAAAGTGCCAGACGTGAGTATAAGAAATTATATGTCATACAAAGTAACAAAGCAGTGACAGTAGTATGCCAGAAATGGGATCAATCATCTCTAAAATTACTTAGTAAGTCTTCACTAATATTCACTTCTGGCACGAGAGCTTTTAATTTTTTCTGTCATCAACTCTCTAGGTACCTATAAAGATTTATGAGACAATGAAACAACAAGACAGACAATTTAATAAGCCTGTGCTGTTTTATGAATCCCTAGTACTACTGGTAGTAGGATTCAGCGGACGCGCGGTCTGATTTGCTTTGTCAATTGTTTCACGACTCACCTTGGAAACATAAGGGAAGGCATGGGTAAAGAAGAACATGAACCGCTGCCAGGCGCCCATCTTGAAGAGACGCTGGCCAGTCATGTAGAACTCGTTGTCCCGGTCCTTCAGCGAGTCCACTTGCAGACCGAAGGCAGCGGACGCGATGACGTCACTCGTGTAGCGACGGACCAGGTCCTCGACGTCGATGTCTTCGTTGATACGACCTGTGAACGACACGAAATCGGTCATCTCAATTGTCGTCGTCGTCGTCGTCGTCTCAATTGATAGACGTCCATGCACGATTAGCCTCGTGCATGGATCGCCACAAAATACGATCTTGTACCACTTATATCCAGGTACGCAAAACAGATTCTGCTGAGATGTATCATGTGCGGCAAGAAACTCTTATTTTAAAAACGCAAAAGTTACAATATTATACCCATCACTAAAGTTGCCTGAAAATTCACGGAATTTCGGCAACAGCGGCCAATGTTAACAGACATATTAAAGTGTAAAAGAGTCTGGAGCAAAAACAGGTGCACTCTCTATTTTCTTATTCCCAAACCAAAATATCGAAGTTTAATCAGAACACGGCAAGACAGATTCTTCTTCTTGGTGTGAGCTCATGGGACGACAATTTGACCTGAGACAGATCAGGCTTAAATCAGATGGCTTTATGTATTCTCCGAGGCACTTCGTTGCATCACTATTTTCCGAACCCCGAGTTGCCCTAGCCCTTGACTTAGCAGTTAAAAAAAATCTATAACAAAGTCAGTAGAAAAAACTAAGAGAACTATTTAAGGGCGCTCGTTTCGTTCAGCTAGGCACCACAATGCCATTAGATGGCGCTTTTGTTAAAATATACTGTATTTTATTTTTTTATGAATAAAAATGTTCATATTCTTTTCTAATAGTACGATTTGCGCCACTACCGCATTATTCGTAATGTACATGACTATATTTAGATGTATTTTAGTTTCCAAAATACTTTTTACTTAGAGAAGTTAGTGCGCATCAGTTTTTCAGAACTAAACACGCACACATCAATAGATGTGTGTGCAATACCAAACTGTTCAAAATTTTCGACGTTAAATGTAAAGTTTAAGTGGCGCAGTGGTTACAGTGTTACTCTAATTTGTGAGATACTGTATACTGGACCCTGGTTCAATTCCTGATAATTTCAAGTCTTTTTTTAGTTTTTTATTATATTTCTTTCCTTTGTAACAATGAATAACATAAAATATACCTACTAATCTTCTGTATAAATATTACAATATGAAAATTATTTTTTTCTATGTCTCATGTGTTCTAATACAATTTCATCCAATTGAACTTTGTGCGTATGCACAACTTACGATAGTTTTATAGGAAGTTCGAAAAGGTTTAGAAGGTTGAAAACACATTAGAATACAAACAGTTTAGAATTGTTTTGGAACCTGCCTGACCAGCTAGTTTCAAATTAAAGAAAAAACAGTTCATTACTAAGTAAGTCAGTTTATTATTATTTATATATATTTTTTATATTTTAGTGCTGTTAAAATTAAAACATTGAAATGTCTACACAATTTCCACTATTTCGAACTCTTCGCAGAATGATCTCGGGCAAAACACAGTTTTTATAAAATTTTACTAATTTCGGTATCATATTATTGATAAAAACTTCATCCCGATGTATTTCCAATACTGTTATGTCATGAATTGGAGAAATATAGCCAATGAAGTAACATTTCTTCATTTTACTAACACGCAGTTGGCCCTGGATCTGCAAAAATAATAACCAGTTTATGAACATGTTACAAATACTTCCATCTCTATAAGTAGGGTAGGAACACCGGTTTCCGGACACGCACCTGTTATCGTCCACCGAGCGGATCACTCTTAAGAAACGCTTAAAAATAGAAACATTATAAGACTTACATAAAAATAATGCATCTCTATGCCAGCAACTGCCACAAAAACATATTAACATACCCAAATTACAAGCTCCAAATATCTGGCCGTAGTCCTTTGTTCAGATCAATAAAAATTTATAATAAAATCCCGCGTTATATTACGAGTGAAGTCAATGAAATGTCCTTTAAGCGAAAGCTCAAGCAATGGCTTACGCAAAATTGTTTTTATAAGATTGCCGAATTATTTTCCAGTTAAATCACATAATAAAATCTAAAACCTCAATAGCACGACAGAATATTTCAGACTATTTAAGACTATTTAAGACTACTTTAGACTATTTTAGACTGTTTAAATTACTGTAGACTATACTGGACTTATGTATTTATCATACCTATCAATATTGCAACTTAACTACACTTACTTAATTTTATCGATTCTAATCTAATTAACTATATTTGTAGCTAGTAAATTTAATTGTAATATTTGTTAATTCTTGTTGTAAATTGTAATCTTGTAATTCTAATCTAATTAACTATATTTGTAGCTATTAAATTTAATTGTAATATTTATATTTCATATTATTATGTGTTTAATATAAGAAAATAACTAAGTTAAGAATGATTTGCAATGCCCTGACGGGGCCTATGTTGTGTCATATGCAATAAATAAATAAATAAAAAAATAGTCCAACTTGAATGTCTTATCAAGACACAGAGAAAGAAAAAAGTCTATTTTACTTAAGTTTCTTTGAAAACAAAGCGATCGAATTTTGAGTATGCAATTAAGGAATGAAAATGAGCCGTGTGGAGCAAAAAAATTAGTGGCATGCTTCAACTATCACGGGAAGTTACTAATCATTTTACTATAAGATTTAGTTTGATTCTTCTTTGTAGCACTTACTTATGTTTCATAAAATACTGTGAACGTGTTTTTTTACTTTTGATTACATTAGAATACAAATAAAAGGGGTGGACGACAACTAGTTCACTATTTTCTTAAGAAAACCTGTTATCGTCCGGGCGGTCAAACACAGGTTTAGCGTCTTAATTTTAGGTAGTCTTGCTATCAATCGAGGTGTGCACAAAATTGGAATTAAGTTTATTAATTCGAATCCTATACACATACACTAGTTAGTGACTAGTCTTCGTCCACTTTTTTCTTATTGTATATAAAACTATGGGTCTTCAAAATCACGCGTGGACGATGTCTAAATTTGCACTGAATAAATATTCTAAGTTTCGACCACCAAGCTATTATTTGAAAATAAATAGATTTAGTAAAAATATAAATAATTAAACTTGTTTGACAAAAGAATTACCTTATATTTTATGTGTTTCTCCTTGGAACTTTGATATATTTATAAGTTAAGATAGTATTGTCGATCATTATAATTTTTGGACGAAATTTAAAATAGAGAATCCGAAGTGTACCGGTTATCCGTCCACCTATATTTTAAACTGTATGAAAAACATATATTTTTTAATATTATGTTATTATTTAGGCGAATTTTGATTTATTACTCATATCTATAATTTATTTTTTATTCATCTACAAGTTAGTCCTTGACTGCGATCTCATCTGATGTTAAGTGACGATGCAGTCTAAGATGGATGCGAGATATCCTGAAAGAGGTACAGCAAAATCCGTACCCTTAAACGCTAAAAGACTTGGAAGTAAGGCATACTAGACTAGAGACAATTTTGAAATTATTAAATTGAATTTACCAAATTGGTCTGCCGAGAATCAAGTAGAGGACCTTCCACTAATAAGACTTACCCCTGCGCCATGCCAGGGAGGCTGCCAAATTATATGTACCTACTTTTATATAATGTAAGTGCGATGTGGTAAAAGACAATGCAAGATAGATAGGCGCAAAGTTGGTAAAGATATTATGTCATATTGTAGACTCTATAAACCGCGTAAACAAGGCAATAGTTTTTTTATCTGTTTTATTTTAAAACAAGCAGTTGACCGCTATTGCGTATGCGTAGAAAGACCACATCACTTTGTATAAAGTTCTTTATCACCCTGTGAAAGTTCTGTCAAAATAGGTTCAGCTGTTTTGAAAAGTAAGTACATATTACGAATAGACAAAAAACAGAAAACAATTTTTTTATAAACGGTTATGTAGCTTTTTAATAATGTATAAGTAAACATAAGTTCACTAATAAAAACCCATATATTTCGTAAAGACCGACAGGAAGTTAATTTTAATTGGTATAGATATTAAATACATATTAAAGTGGTGTTAATATTACATATTCAATTACTTACTCATTACATGCATACTTTTTCATAGTAAATTTCTCATAAAAATCAGTGGATGGATAACAGGTACAAGAGTGGACGATAACTAGATTTAGTGGACGATAACCGGTGAAATCGGCATTTTAAGCTTTTTATTAGGATTAAAAAAAACTAGTTATCTGACTAAAAAAATACTAACATGCAATGAAAATAGACTATACTAGAAGTATATTTTAACAAGTTTTTGTTTAATTTTTTTTTTATAGAACATATATTTTCACCCTCTCAAACTCAGTAACTCCACTAAATGGACGATAACCGGTAAGAAAACCCTATAATCCATTATGCATTATGTGGTAGATTCATTTGACTATTCAAAAGTACTTGTAAATGTTTATTTGAATAAAAAACTTTTCTATTCTATTCTATTCTATTCTATTCTATTCTATTCTATTCTATTCTATTCTATTCTATTCTATTCTATTCTATTCTATTCTATTCTATTCTATTCTATTCTATTCTATTCTATTCTATTCTATTCTATTCTATTCTATTCTATTCTATTCTATTCTATTCTATTCTATTCTATTCTATTCTATTCTATTCTATTCTATTCTATTCTATTCTATTCTATTCTATTCTATTCTATTCTATTCTATTCTATTCTATTCTATTATTGTAATGTTGTAGGCCAATAAAATATAATAAGTGTTATTTGTTCTAACCTGATAGTAGAAATTGTGTTTTTTATTTATTTGTAAACTTTTATTGTCTGCTATGTACAGTGGAAATTTTTTTCTTTCTTTAGCTGCAGAAAACATGTCTTGGTTGTTCTGAGCTAGTGAGGGAAAACATTTTATTTCTAAAATAGCTTTTTCTTCTTCTATAACCCCTGCAATCCATAAATTGAAGTAAACAATAGTGTTTTAGAAAATAATCCCTACTTCCCTACAAATAACACAAATGTGAAAGTGGCTGTATCTGTCTGTTACGCTTTCACGCCTAAACCGCTGAACCAATTTTGATAAAATTTGATACAGATGAATGTTTGTAAGGGAGTCCCTCATTGAAGATAATAATCGAATCGGATCTTGACAAAATATGCATCCTGGATTACTTTTTATCCCAAAAATCAAAGTGTTCTCACGGGATTTCAAAAAAAAACTAAATCCACGTGAACGAAGTCGTGGGCATCAAGCTAGTGTGGATATGAAAAATATTTTGTAAATAATAATAATTAGTGCCACATACCATCAGGACTAGCTCCTAAAAAGCCAAATTTCCCAATGTTTTTAATAGTTATTCTGCTATTCGGGACGGAGACAAATACAACAAATCAATAACAATGAAAATCGTTCCAGCCGTTCTCGAGTTATAAGTGTTCGAACTAACACGACTTTGTTTTATAGGTATATATAGATTCTATAAGAAAATAACGAAAACTTGTTAGAATATACTCCGAATATAGTCTATTTTCATCGAATGTTAGTATTTTTTAGTCAGATATCTGGCTATTTTAAAAAGCTGACAAAATGTTCACGGGTTTCGTAGCTGTCAAACATCCCGTCGATACAGTAAACTATCTCACCCGTACCTTTATAATTCTTCTGTACGTGTGCTTATAACCAACTCCTCCTAAACGACTGAACCGGTTTGGATGAAATTTTGTGTGTATATTTCAATACTATCCAGGTTTGAAAACACAATTACCGGGTAGGTACAGGTAACCTACCGGGTCTCGGTAGGTGGCGCTGATGTCGGTATGTCACCGGGCAGGACGACGTCTGCCGGATCCAGTAGTATACATATAGGTATATATTTTCACGTTCTCAAACTCAGTAACTCAACTAAATGGACGATAATCGGTAAGAAAACCCTACTTCCATCTAGATAGTCTGATTTTTTAGAGTAGGAACTCACGGAACGGTTTTCACCCATGCTCGCCGCGGTTGCGGGACTGCAACACTAAAATACATGGAAATGTAGAGAGCAAAACTCACGATGCGATTTATTCCCGCGGAGTGCGTGGTTGCTTGCGGGTCCCGCTGCACCGGTGGGCTGCGGTCACCCGCGAACTTAGCGAGCGTCGCCCGCAAGCTCTGCAAGCGCAAGCGCGGGCGCGGAATGGTGTTTGTGAAGAATAGAATCCATTTTTCTTATCTATACTTCTATACTAATAAATAAAATTGAAGTGTCTGTCTGTAATTTCGAAATAACTACCACATATTAAGCTCATATGGTTATTTGAACGATACCATAACCGAATCACACGTTTTTAAAATTTTTGTCTGTCTGTCTGTCTGTTTGAACGGGCTAATCTTCGGAACGGCTGAACCGATTTTGACGGGACTTTCACAGACAAGTAGAGGATTAACCAAGGAGTAACATAGGCTACTTTTATAACCGACTTTCAAAAAAGGAGTTGTGTTGAAATCAGTAAGTACCTATGTTAAAAAACGCCCTGATAGGTATTTTCGCTGCCCGCGACGGCCGACGCTCGCGCTGCACGGAACTCCCCGCGCCGCGCCGCGCGCCCCTGCGCCCTGCGCCCGCCGTACGCGGTACCGCGGTACGCCGCCGCGCGGCGGGGGGCGGGTGGACCAGAAATCTACTTATCCCTCAAGAATTGTGAAAAACCGAAATTCACGCGGGCGAAGCCGCGGGCAAAAGCTAGTATATAAATATAACCGCCGGTCTTGCGATCATCGCCCGCCGAGTTTGCGGGCGACGGCTGCAACCGCAACGGCTGCGGTTCCCGCACAAACAAGTGGTCTCGTGAATATAGAAATAAACCGCTCTCCCGCAACGGCGGCGGGCGCGAGTGCAAATCGTTCTATGAGTTCCTACTCTTTTTCGGTAGAATTCTGACAGTTGTCATTTTATACGTTGGATGAGTTATTCGTATGAAAAACAGCGTTACCCCACCTGAAGTTCGATTTTACCCCAAACTACTTTAAATCCCTGTCAACATAAAAAAACCCTAAGCCATCATCACATCCATCACTACAGCCTTTTTCCCTTCCCACTGCTAGGCACAGGCCTCCTCGCTCGTAGGAGACAGGGATTTACTCGGAGAGTTTAGACCCGTCACGCCCTAAGCCACGTAATAATATTGTTTCGCCTATTGCTAAGTGTGGAAAGTGCAAACTAACAGCAATATACGGGCATGGTGCCCAAGACAGTGGCGCTATTATTGCCTCTCTGAATGACCAGGCTTAGCCGTTAGGCGAAATAAGAATAAGATAGATAATTTTAAATGTAATTTTGAATCTTTAAGAATAAGTGCAACAATTAGTAACATTTGTTTATATATTTGTATACTAGCTTTTGCCCGCGGCTTCGCCCGCGTGAATTTCGGTTTTTCACAAATCCCAAAATCTCCGATTCAAATAAAAATTACGAAAACCCAAGACACATCCGCACGCATTAGCTCCCTCGTTCGAAATCACAGATTTCGTCTTTCGAAATGGAGATTGGAGCATGCACCCTCTTCACCGCAGCCGCCCGCCGCGCGGCGGCGTACTACGTATGGCGAGCGCAGGGGCGCGCGGCGCGGCGCGGGGCGTTCCGTGCAGCGCGAGCGTCGGCCGTCGCGCGCAGCGAAAATACCTATCAGGGCGTTTTTTAACATAGGTAAGTACTTACCGATTTCAACACAACTCCTTTTTTGAAAGTCGGTTAAAAAAGTAGCCTATGTTACTCCTTGGTTAATCCTCTACTTGTCTGTGAAAGTCCCGTCAAAATCGGTTCAGCCGTTCCGAAGATTATCCCGTTCAAACAGACAGACAGACAAAAATTTTAAAAACGTGTGATTCGGTTATGGTATCGTTCAAATAACCATATGAGCTTAATATGTGATAGTTATTTCGAAATTACAGACAGACACTTCAATTTTATTTATTAGTATAGAAGTATAGATATACGTCCTTGCTTAGTTAGCAGGTAGCTTAGGTAGAAGGAAAACTTTCATGCATTATTTACATTTCGTAGATATTAATTTTTTTATTGTTTTCAATGAAATTTTCTCCCTTATTTCTTCCGAAAATTCTTCCTATTAGCAACACTCCTACCGAAGCGATTGATATTCATTTTCTCTGAAAATACAAACTAGGCTTAAACTAGGTAATAAAAGTAAGAGTGGCAACCGCGCGTCATATGTCATTGGCGAAGCGGCAACGCCGCACTTTACACACACTACTGAACCCTTTCTTGGCGTAAGATATTATCTGTGTTTACTCATACACTAACGAAATTACACTAAAAATTCGATCTCAGAAAAGCTATTTAGGTAATCTTTTCTTCATGTAAAAATAAGTTTGCTCAAATAAAAAATTAAATTAAGGCTCTGGAATGTAATTTCAGCGTAAATATACAGGGTTAATTGTAAAATGCCAACAACCATCTAACGGCAACTTCTATGCATCAAAGTAAATAACTTTTGTTCTACGACTTTTTAAAATTCTTAAAAGAAAAAAAATTTTTTTTTCATACAAAAATAAAAATATTTATTTTTCTGATCTAAAATTTTAAAAACTCTACGCGGCACTTGTCAAAGGGAGTCAGGGAACCGTCGCGTCGGGTCGCCCTTGACCCTGCCGTGCGTAGCGGCATGCGGGGCGCGGTGTGCGGGGAACCGAAAACCACACGGCCGCGGCGCGCTTCAGTACTTCAGTAGTTTTCGCTCGGTCGCACGCGCCGTTGATATTCGCCATATGTACCTACCTACTGTGTTCGCAACTTAACGTAGGTTATGTTCTGTGCCTACTGCCTAGTGCTTAAACGATGGCTTATCATTATTCTAACATTGAATGCATGGAAATGGTTCGAGTGCTCGTGATATGTGGTGATAACGTTTCAGAAGCTTGCAGTACCTAAGTTGGCAAGGCGATTCCCTAACGTACCTACGTCGCGTAGGTCAAGCCACATGCCAGCTGCCTCAGCGATTAAGAGATCAAGGGCAATTCCAGCCTAGTAGATCAGCTAGGGATTGTGGTCGGCCACCTAGGCACACAGTGTGTGAAGAGGAAAACATTACAATTTTTGAAGATAATCCAGCGATGCAGTCCAAAGATGTCGCAGTAGGTACTTTGCTTGGAGCGTCCGCGTCATCCACAATGTATTTCCCATACCTACCCTTTTCATCTTCATCGGGTCAAAGAAATTGTCACTTTTAGGAAGTATGTACCTAGGTAAGTGCTTACCTAGATAAGTACTTAATTAGTTTTACTACACGCGTTTTTTGTTGGCTAGGCATAACTCATAAACCTAGAAAGTAGGTAGGTAAGTAATAATCAGTCCGCTCCAATACAGTGACCAACTCCCAGCTTAATTGAACTCTAATAGGTAGGTAGTAGGTAAGGTTGGGTCGCCTAAGTTCGGACTTTTTTGAGTAAATTTTTGACCGTGTTGCAAAATAAT
This sequence comes from Melanargia galathea, assembly GCA_920104075.1. Lineage (NCBI taxonomy): Eukaryota > Metazoa > Arthropoda > Insecta > Lepidoptera > Nymphalidae > Melanargia > Melanargia galathea. The sequence goes on along the minus strand of OV049856.1, from coordinate 32,162,763 downwards.
TTTTTTTTTCATTTAATACAACTATTTTCGAAATAAACTATTAGTGGAAGTTATTAGCAATAAAAGCAATTATCTGATCCACCTTTTATTTTATTTGATAGATGGAATAGATTGTGTGAGACACGCCTCAAAGTGACAGAATATTTTTTCTGACTACTTTTCAAGAAACCCGTGTGAAGCCTAAGTTCGGACTACTACTTAATTTCACTTCTGTAGCTACAGCATTAGAGTGCACAGAAGAAAAATATCCGTTCTTTAGTTGACAATAACGTAACACAAAGTCGTAGTATAATTCCACGTGATGTGACTAGGACAGGTAATTCTTTTTTTTTTTGCGTTTTTTAGTCCGATCTTCCCTCCTCAGCCTAACGAGAGCTAAATTGAGTTTCTCAAACTTTATACACTCAGCCGGGGAGCTTTCTTAAGATAATGACTTAAGACCGGACAAACATAATTATTTGCCAAAACTCGATCGTTGAGAGTAGATGTCGGTATGCCGTATAATTTGGATGCCGCACAGTTTGAAAATTCTTTACTTTTAACTCTTTCCACAGCTTCTTTCAAATCATTTTCGGTAATCGGTATAAGTGGTCGCTCGAAGTGTGCGTCTCTGATATTTTGTAGGCATGATTAATCAGTAACCATTAATAAATTCTTAGTCCTAATCTCAGGAACTACTGGACCGATTTCAAAAATTCTTTCACCGTTGGATATGTACGTGATCCTTGAGTGCTATAGGCTATACATGTACCACGGGCGAAGCCGGGGCGGACCGCTAGTTTGAAATAATAGTTATTATTTATTATTACATGCAAATAAGTAGATTAGAGTAAATAGAATCATATTCTAACAGAAAGAGAACTTGATGGTACCATGATTACATGATCCGTATTTTAATTTATTTCACCTAACTCACAGATGTCAAAAGAATAGAGTCCATCCAGTAAAAGTTGTCCCTGAAATCCAGCACGAAAAACGGAAAAATTGTCTTTTTCCGTATTTATAGATCATTAAAATTTTACACTCATACATAAATTTAAAGTGTATGATGTCTCAAGTATTCCTTAGTGAAGGCACTTATTTCCGTGAAGAATTCCCGCGCCATATCAGGGACATCTTGTTGACCAGACTACATTTTTCATAGCATGTCAGCTTAGTGAACTTGCTTAAAAACAAAACAGATAATAGCTTAACTAAAAATTCATCATTTACATAGGAAGTAAATAATAACATAGATAAGAAGATATTATGCGTACCTAATTACCTTTTTGTTATTCCGAAAACGGTAATTCAGTATCAATTTATTTTGATCAATTTAAGTAAGTAATTTATTTCGATCCAAATATTTTGAGAACCACTGCTTTTTTTTAAGTGCCTTAAGGTCGGATTATTATAGTCCGATCTTCAGCAAGGGGAGGAAAGTCCGGATCTAGGCTTACAAACGCCCTGGGCGTAAACAAAGTATACAAATCTATAGAGTATTTGCTAATTCTACGCGAAATTCAACTTAAAAAGCATTAAAATGATAAATACTTATCATAATTTCGAAACAAAGTTTTGGAGGAAAGACCGGATCACTAAAATTTCACTAAAAACGGCATATTTTTTTCCAAACTCTAGTGCACGCGTGTTTCTTATCGCAGCGCCGTTCGCGGAATGAAGGGAGAAACAGAATAAAATGGCGGACCAAACTGTGTTGCCACCCGTGATAAATATTGCTTCATTTGCGGTAAATTCGATGCATCCGTTCTTATGTCACATCCGATCTTAGGCGACCCAACCTTACCTACCTACCTAACTTTTTTACATTTTTTAAAATAAATTGATAAATTATTTATTTAACACAGATTACTAGTGAATTTAATTTTAATTGACTGTAGGTAACTAACTACCTTACTTAGGTAATTACTAGCCTCTCATTGCGTACCTGTGTATTGCAATAAATTATTATTATTATGCGGCAGAAATCAAAGAAATGGTAAATTCCAAGTATGTAGACGTACCTACCTAGGTAGAAATGTAATCAACCATTTCAATGTTTCAATATCATTTCAATAGTTTTCATTAGCGGCTGCGCGAGGCCGCGCGGCGCGGCGCGCCGTTTGAAGTCTCAAGGATAGTAAGTAAATACATAATCAGGTGGTCCATCACGCGGTCCATCATTATTCGAATGCGACACAGAGTAGGTACTTAAGGTACTTACAAGTTAGTTATGACGTGGATAATAGGTAGATGTGTAGCCTAGTTTGAACTCCGCATTTTGCATATTAGTTATTTGCGCTGGTCAAGTCACGTTGATTCGGACTGAATCGGAGGGGTAACCGAATTTGGAAGTTTGGAGGTCCGTTTTAAGACCTACCTACTTTTGGTTCTTCCATGCCACCACCACCACTCAGCCTTTTTACGTCCCACTGCTGGGCACAGGCCTCTTCTCTCATAGGAGAGAGGGATTTAGAGCTTAGATTAGTGATGTGCGGAATCGATTATCAATAATCGATTAATCGATTATTAAAATGATCGATTGCAATCGATTATGATTTTGCATAATCGATAATGATCGATTATAAAGATATACGTTAGTTACCAAACTTTACTACCAGCTTTCTGTTATTAATTTGCTTGCTAAAGTATAATATGGTTTGGCAACCCTATCATTGCAAAAAGGGGATTCCCTCAAAGTTAGTTTTAGGCTTTGTTCACACCAAACGGATAGTCAGCCGCCGACTGTGAGCGAGCGTTATGCAGCTTACAGCTTTTTCATACATACTCAACTTTTCGAACACACCGAACCGACGATACGCCTTTACCAACTGTAGTGAAATTACCCCCGCTATGAGTATCTATATTATGTACAAGCTGTGCCCCACGATGTTACCCGTGATTAATAAGTTTGTACACATAAAAAATATTTGAACAAAATCATCTAAGAGTAACTTAGCAACGAGAACGACAGCAAATTCATGCAAAAGCATACAAATGCATGCAACGACAGCATACTATTGCAATAATTTGTTATGTGAGCGTGATGTACCTAAGAACAATTAGCGTTTAACAGCACCTATCTCGTTTTTGGAAGTCTATATCTATTTAAGTCCCTCAGGAACACTTTTCTGGGATAAAAAGTAGCCTATGTGTTATTCCAGGACATAACCTATCTCCAATCTAAATGTCAGCCAAATCGGTCCAGTAGTTGCGGCGTTAAAAAGTAATAAACATACACACATACATACACACACACACAAACTTTCGCCTTAGTGTGATAAATAGGTACCTAATAGGTATGTATATTTAATTTTGATCAATTACATTATTTTTTAATTAATCTATTTAATTTTCTAATTTCAAAAAATTTAAAAAATAGTGTTTGTTTTTCTTTTTTCAGAACAGTGTAAAAGGTTATAATATAGATGTTGCTACTAAATGCAAGGGTTCAGAATTTTTTCCAGAAAGTAGAATTGTTTTTTCAGTTCTTTCTAAGAATTATTTCATAATCGATCAATAATCGATTAATAATCGATTATTATTTTATAATCGATTAATATAATCGATTAATCGATTATCAAAATAATCGAATCGGCACATCACTAGCTTAGATCCGCCACGCTGCTCCTATGCGGGTTGGCGGGCTTTAACGACTATTGTTACATGATATTGATAATAACTGGGACCGACTGCTTTACGTGAGGCACGGGGGTGAAGCACCACTAACTACCAATCCGCAACTGGCACTGAGAATATCTTGACAGAAAAACCCAATACAAAATACCTTACAATAATTTGCCCGACCCAGGAATCGAACCCGGGTCCTCGTGATCTGCAGTCGAATATGCTAACCACTAGACCACCGAGGCAGTTGTTTTTCTTTCATGCGTTCTTCCATGCCTCGGATAGCAAATTAAACTGTCCTAATTTTTATCACTAACATCTGATCTGTTAATAATAACATCGCTAGTAAATCGACATCATTTAGGTAGGTATGTTCTACCTTATACTCTTCCTTGAGCCGTATGGGAAAGTAGGTAGGTACTTACCTACCAATTTGAAAGTGGAAACTGGAAATTCGCCGCATGATCCTTAGGAAATCGTTTCGATTTATGGAAATGGTTCACGACCCTCAACAATGAGGAATACGACGCATAGAGAGATGTTTAAAATACTCAAGTCTTGTACCTAGGTAGTTGTAGGTAGGTTAGGTGGTAAATAGGTGGTAGTTAGGTAATGCGTTAGGTAGGTAGGTTCGATGTTAGGTACCTTCGCAAGTTAGGTGGTGTTTTAAGTGTTAGTTAGATCAAGTTAGATTGATAGGTATCTGAAGCATTATGTAGGTTCGTGTTGAATGTTGAGAGTTTTGTAGGTAGGTACCCAGGGTAGGTGTGAAGATGGTAGGTAGGTAAATAAACTAATAAAGGATTGATAGGTAATAATTTTGCCCTTCTGTAAAAAGCGCGGGAAATTGCCAAGTAAACAATCGTGCTTACTTTGTGCGTGTATGTAGGTAGGTACCTACCTACTTAATGCCGGTCCGACACTCACGTCTGTCGCCGCGAGAAGTTTTTTTGTTTTTCGCGATAAACGTTAATCTAGGAAGAAATTATTGACCTGCAGACGTTAGCTTAGACCGATGTTAGTAATACACATCACAAAGCATTTGTAAATACGACAGCGGAGCGATAACTTCGGACGGCGGTTATTAGTAGTCGCAGGTGTGGAAGAGGCATTACATAAAATGACCATAGAGTTAAAAAAATTACAGACTCTTCAAGAAAAACTTAGAAATTTTTTTTTGGTGAATTTATTGAGTTACGTGAAAAGTCGTTGAACAAATGCTGTTCAGTATCATGCATAGAAGTTACGTGTAGGAGGTTGTTGGTAAATTACGATTAACCCTGTATAATCCATGTGCTCTTGAATGGAGACATAAATTAGTATGGAAGACGTAGCGCCTTAAAACAGTTTATAATCAATTTTTTAGTTTCGAACACTGAGGGTGTGTTTTTCCTCCTGAGATTTATTGAATTTGAAAGGTACTGGATACCTTTCAAATGGTTGACGATATTGCCGCTGATCTCAGTCATGAAAGGCAGCATCTTCCTCATCTTGGATCCGGTGAAGGCGGGGCTGAGGGTAGTGCGCATGTCGTGCCATCTGTCACCTAAAAATGCATTGTCATCACCTAGGCGTGAAACATTTTAATAATATGGCAGACCTAAAAGAAATTTTTATCCGCTTAAAATTGAATAGGTTTTTAAATCTTTGAAATCTGCATTTTTAAGGGACTGTTTCACCACTTTATAGCAAGCCTATCCGACACTTATCAGAATGTGGTGAAACAGGCCCGTGTTTTAAGACTGCTGATAGTGATACTTGTCATACGGCAGAAAATGGATGCATTAATAATAGTTAAGCCTCCGCCACTTAGGCTCGAGCGTGCGAGGTAGTTACCCAGACGTTCCCAATATGCACCCATTTTTCCGCGTGCCTTGACGAATGATTAAAATATTTTTCGATCTTTTACGTATTATTCAACCAAGCGTATAGCTTGCGAGGTGTACCTACAGCAGACGGGCTAAGGCTGCGACGATTGTGCCATCATAAATCTGTACCTTTCATCACAATAAGGCTGTCTCCAAACACTGGTTCTACCTCCTCGGAATAGAACTCCTTGTGGTCGACGAAGTGATCGAAATCCTTAATTGTGATGGATTTCATCAGCTCCGGGTCTCGGATGAGAAGGATCGGCGCGGTGCCTTCTATGTAGCCCACGTATCTGTATAGGACAGTTTAATGTTCTAAGTGTCCATAACAAAACTTAGCCTTCGTTATGAACAAGTATAAATTAAAAATTTAAAAACCCCCAACATTCGCCATTTTGTGGCGGCGGCCATCTTGGATTTGCAATAGTGCTGTTGTACTAGTGAAGCGCTTTAATTTGTTACCCATATTAAGGGAGTTGTGAAAAGTAATCCGCCATTTTGTAGCGGTGGCACACACACACACACACACAAACGCATGCATGCACGCACGCAAGCACGCACGCACGCACGCACACACAACACCCCGTCGTTTGGGAGAACACGAACGTTGGCGAATTTGGGAGAGGCTCTTGCTGTGTGCTGTATGCTTAGTCTCAGTTTACACAACTCGAAAACTTTACTATCAAGCGAAAAATGACGAAAAATGTTCTTCAGCTTATTTCACGTGGGTGAGAACATATTGTAAAACCGACAAAAAAAAAAGAAGGTTATCAATTAGACACATAATATTATGTATGTTATATTATTGGAGCAATATATTCACAAAGGATAAATTATTATGGCTTCCAAACAAATATACAAAATTTTATAGGTGTATGTTTGTATGTATGGATGTTTGTTCACGAGTGTCTCCGAAACTGTTTATTGGATTGTGACCATTTTTATTTTATTGGCTTACATTTACTTCAACTTAGAGAACAGTCCAAGTTTCATTAAAATCGGTTTAGTAGTTTACAGGATATAGCTACACGTCCCTTTTCAGTTACAGGAACACTTCAAAGATCATGTCGCCGGTGTATTAGGTAACAACTGTAGTACATACATACATACATACGACATATAAATCGTGAGTATTATAATAATAACAGTAGTTTTTTATTAAATGTAATAACCCGATTTTATTACTGTTGCTGATAACTGCGCAGTTGAAGTATTGCAAGCTACAAGCGATGGGTTGCGACTTGCGAGTTACATAGCTATAAGTGGCATGTGACAAAATTGTGTCTGTACAAGTATATAAATTAAAAATTTAAAAAATCCCCGATATTCGCCATTTGGTGGCGGCGGCCATCTTGGATCGATTTTCATCAAACATAGCTAACAATACTAATACACCTTTCAAACAAAAAAACCGCATTCAAATCGCTTCAGCCGTTTGAGCGCTACAGGGGAACAGATAGACACACACACACACACACACACACACACACAGACACGTCAAACTTATAACACCCTTTCGTTTTTGCGTCGGGGGTTAAAAAACAATACAACATCAAGACCGTGTTTGGGGAAATACGAATTCCCCTTGGACCCACTGATGGGTCAAGCCGGCTTGACCCACCCGTGGGTCCACGGGTCATTCCCAAAAATATTGTATATTTGTTTCAAAGCATTAATAGATTTCATTATCATATGAGAATATATTGCAGTTCCAATAACATTACATACATACGTAGATAGTAGCGCCATCTATAATAGCTGGCGTCTATCCGAAACTAAATAATATTTTACTTAAGCCGCTCGGACGTTGCTTCTCGATTTTTTTCGTATATAAAATGTAGCCTATGTTACGACTATAACAACCAATAAATTGACACCTCATTCATCAAAATCGGCCCAGTAGTTTAGGCGCCACGGTGGAACACACAGAATCTCATACAAAACGTAGTAGGTACTAGGTAGTAGTCGGGTAAAAACAAAAACTCACTTTTCACCCGGGAACGCCCGATACACCATGTCCAGGTCGTCAACCAAATGACTCCTAAGGAAAGTGGAACTCAAAACATTTCCAAAAACCGGCACCCCGGGCAAGTACTTCACCCCCCGCTTGTCGAAATAGCGGTGCACCCATTTGTACAAGTATAGAAAGTACGCTAGCAGCGCAGTCAACAGGAACACTATGATTTCGACGATCATTTCGTTTGAAGGATGTCGCCGGTGTACTAACTAACTAACAACTATAGTAATTCTAGTTTGTTCGGCAATCTGATATTATGTTTTAGATATTATATTTTAGCTGAACTGGTTACTGTTTGTTGAAGTATTGTAAGTTACAAGCGATAGAATAGAATAGAAAAGTTTTTTTATTTAAAAGTTTTACAAGTACTTTTGAATCGTCAATTGAATCTACCACTTGTTCGGAATGACGTTCCAACCGAGAAGAACCAGCAGGAAACTCGGCGGTTGTACTTTTTAAAAATAACAATAAATTGGTACACTGTACACTTTTTGAACGTCAATTAGGAACAGGCAATGGTGATGGTAAGTAATTATACTTACGAAAACTTAAAACTAAAACTACGAAGGTTCCAAACGCGCCCTGGTCTGAGAAGATACATGATTGAATTGTCGTTTTGCGCATTGCTGGAACGAGTTAAATCCATGCTTTTTTATCATTTATATAATCTTCAATTGTATAATATGCTTTTGCGATTGTGACATAAAAAGCTAATAGGCATGTGATAAAATGATTTCTGTACAATTATTGCGGGAGTATTCATCGATCGAATAATGAGGATTACTCAAGCTTATTTCACGTATGATAAAACTTATTTTTAACTAACTTCGAGAAAAGGAGGTTATCAACACACACGTATGTATCAAATATTATTGGAACTGCAATAAGTTCACATATGATAAACTATTAGGGCTTCCAAACAAAAATACAAAATTTTATAGGTGTAGATATGTATGTATGTTTGTTATGTTTGTATGTATGGATGTTTGTCCACGCATTTCTCCGAAACTGTTTATTAGATTATGACCATTCTTTTTATTGGCTTACGTTTATTTCAACTTAGGGAAGAGTACAAGTTTCATCAAAATCGGTTCTGTAGTATTCAAGATATAATATTCATCTAAGTATCTCTATTAGGCAATGACTTAGTCAAAAATCTGAATAGTCACCACTGTCACCCACCGTCGCCCGCAACGTAGAAGCAGGTATACCGAGTAGTATTAGAAACAAAGAACATAAGAAGCCACACATAACAATACTACTTAAAGTATAACGTACGTCGTACGTCTTTACCAGTGTTAGTTCGCTTGTATGAAATGTCGGAGGTGTGATCTGACCATTAAAAGAAGCAGACTGACAAATTACTTGCATTTCAAAATGGTCTGAGTTATCGCTTATGAATTTTGCCACCCGTTCATCTTTATTCAATTCAAGAAGCTACTATAAATATTTTGCTGAGTAATGAAGTGTCCGCTAAAATTGGTTATCTCGGTTGGAACGGCATTCCGAACTAGTGGTAGATTCAATTGACGATTCAAAAGTACTTGTAAAAGTTTATTTGAATGAAAAACTTTTCTGTTCTATTCTATTTAACACGTTGTTTTGCTTTGATACGCTATATGTTTTGATTTATGTCCAGCAGTGGGCGTTTATAAGCTGAGACTGCAGTTGGGCATATTCTTATGCCACTAATGTCCAACGGCTTCCAGCGATTCGCTTGAGGTCCTCTGACAAAGCTGACTTCCCGGTGGGAGGTCGCCACTTTGGGACCCCAATGTACAGACATTGGGGTCCCAAAGTGGGGTCCAAAAGACATTGGGGTCCAAAAATTAGTCAAGTAGCGGAACCGATTAGAACCGATAACGGTTCTTCGAATAGGCTACTTGACTAATTTTTGGAAATTGTGCTAAATTATTATTTATTACTTAGTAACCACAATACATTGATATTTTTGGAATATCTACAGTAAGTATTAAGAATTAAAATCAATGATAAAGTTTAGAATAGAGTAGAATAGAAAAGTTTTTTATTTAAATAAACTTTTACAAGTACTTTGGAATCGTCATTTGAATCTACCACTGGTTCGGAAAGCCGTTCCAATCGAGAAGAACCAGCAAGAAACTCGGCGGTTGCTAATAAAATTTAATTTTATGTAATTATACCGTTTTGTTTGCCAGCTCCTCAAATATTTAAATAATATTAAATAATATATATATTATATTTACTTTCCATATTATTATAACTACCCTCCAGATGGAGGGACAGTTACAGTAGGGAGGAGGGGAACTATAGTTAAATTGTCAAAAGAAAAATACCAAATTGTTTTAAGAAAAAATATTATTATTAGTTCGATAATTACAAAATTCAGCTTTAACAATAAATAAAATCTAATACACAAAGTAAAATAATCGTCTTAAAAAATTTATAATAAAATTAATGTTTAGTTGTGTGATTTTGTTTCTTGCTACTTATCGCAATAAGGAATATATATTATGTATATAATATCTAGAATATATCTTACAAATTTCCTCTATCGGTTAAAAAAAATACAAAAATCGGTCCAGAAACTCTCAATAAATATCTACACCTACCTATTTGTTCGAGATTTTTGCACAATTCTATGTATGTAAATAGAAAAAAAAAACGACACATAGAAAACAATAACGATACATAGAAATAGATATAATAGACTACCATACATAGACAAAAACGACGAGCCCAATTGAGAAACTCCTCCGTTTTTGAAAGTCAAAAAACAGTTGCTAAGTCCTTGGTTCCAATTGAACCCAGGAGCCGTTTTTGGGTTGAATGTTAAAGGGGTGTGCCTTAAGCTCTATGGGGTCTGTGGTCTTTGCGCATTTCACGATCTTGAAATTGAGCACCAGATCGTATATCAGGACTTTCAGCTCCATGAGGGCGAACCTGGACCCTGAAAATAAGGGATATAATATTGTATTAATTTATCAACTATATAAAATGCAAAATCAACTAAAAAAAAGTAAAAAAGGGCTGAAACTTTTTCATAGAAAATCAACCAGACATACATTCTTAACAGGCTTATGTTTATGAGATTTATATAGGAATTATACTGGAATTTCTTATCCAATAAAAAAATACATGGCATGAATCGCAAGAAGAATTGTTGATTATAACGTTTTCAGTCTTGATATGTCTGTTGTCCTGGTGTTTCTCCTAGATTTTGAAGAAGAATTTAATAATTCTCTTAACAATGCAATTCCTAGGTCCCATTCCTAAGGGAAGAAGAATATACTTGCTTAAAACGTCTGATCTCCTGGTGAAAATTTTAATAATGCTCTTACCAATACAGTTCCTAGGTCCCATTCCGAAGGGCATGTAGGTGAAGGGTTTGATTTTGTGTTTGTTCTCATCGGAGAATCTGTCGGGTTCGAACTTGGTCGGGTCGGGGTGGTACTGGGGATCCATGTGGATGGAGTTCACCAGGTTGTAGACAACGTCGCCTTTATTTAACTAGAAATAAGTTACAAATTCAATTATACTAGATAAAACATTATATGATTAACTACTTCTAATGTGTAAGAACACATTTATTAAGTCAAGGTTATTACACCATAAATGAATTTCATTTCACACGTGATCGTGTTCTGTGGCGATCTTTGCAAGAGTAACCTATGTGCAGCAGTGGACGTCAATTGGCTGAGACGACAACGACGAAATGAATTTCATAGTAACAAAGTTGTATGGACGCAATTGTATTTGCATTAAGCCTAACAAGATATCATATAATTATTTGTTACATTAATATAACTAAAATCTACATAGCGCTTTCCGAACCGATGGTAGAGTCTTGATGATTATAAGAAAATAAATAGAGTATAAGAAAAATATAAGAAGAACAGGTTATCCTGAATGAAATAAATAACGTATAATTTTGATTTTCTAAAGTTCAAAGAATAAAATCAGACTAATTTATTTTGACTTTGTCAAATCCCATTACGCGATCTGTCACATCCCTGATGGCAGTCTTATTCTATGGTTACTTACTTGCACCGGTTTGCCCCCTTCCCTCGGCGGGGGTAGCTCGTAAGGCTTGGTGCAAACCCTGTCCATGATAAGAGCGGCGGCCCATTTCCTTTGCGTTTCTGGAATTCATATATTTTTTATAAAATATTGACTCATTACTTGCACGTTTTAATTTTATTTTATAGTTTCGTGCGATCCACCTGTTTACGTACTCTCTCGAATTTTGCATTTTTGAATAGGTAATGGTAGCGATTCTGTTAAACACACTCTCTAACCTAAAATTAATTTTAGATGCTCCTATTTTGGCGATTCTATCTGTAATTGGTATTCTAAGTGTCAACTTCAACTAAATTTAAGTACTCCAAAAGTTAAACAAGTTTACAAGTAGGTATAAATTAAAAATTTAACAACCCCTGACATTCGACATTTTGTGGCGGCGGCCATCTTGAATTTGCATAGTGCAATTCTACTAGTCAAGCTCTTTCATTTGATACCCATATTAAGGGAGTTGTGAAAAAATATGTAATCCTCCATTTTATAGCGGCGGCCATCTTGGATCGATTTTTATCAAACATAGCTAACAACACTCTCGACTAATTCTCCTTTCAAACAAAAAAAAACTGCATTCAAATCGGTTCACCCGTTTGAGCGCTACAGGGGAACAGACAGATGTGTGTGACACACACACATACACACACACACACACACACAGACACGTCAAACTTATAGCACCCCGTCGTTTTTGCGTCGGGGGTTAAAAATTATTAAAGAGATTTTTAAAACAAATCAGTTTAACTAATTACCGTTTACGAAATAAACCTACCACGAAATCGATAGTTTCCAAATATTTAAGAAATATTTACCGCATATCACACAATCCAAGTATTTCAAAGCAGGAAGGTTTTCGTAAGTCAATTCTCCGTACTTCTCCTTGAAGCTTCTGACTTCCTGGTACAATTTCTCCTGGATGTCGGGGTTGACGGTCAGCTCGTGCACGCACATTACCAGGGCAGTAGCCGAGCTCTCGTAGCCGGCTACGAAGAAGATGAACACCTGGCCCACTAGCTCAGTTTGAGTCCACTCTAAAAAATAATAAGAAAAGTGTAATGGCCTTGAAGCTTGAAAAAGATGGCGGTTATTACAATAGGTTTAGAAGGCATAAATTAAATTTTTGTAATCTTGGACACTGTATCGAACACTTTACTCTAATCAGTGTTTGCTAATAGTTATTCTAGTCTTAAATAATTTGATACCTATTGTTTTTATTTATTCTTTATCGAATGCTATGTTTGAAAAATGTGTTCACATTATTGTACATAATATTAAAGAATTGTAGAATACGAAATACCTACTTAATAAACGCCATTTTCTATTTCTGTCCTGCTCATGTGCGGCTTGTACAAGCAAGTGCGACGTATAATTTATGTAGGTAATATCATTTAAATATTTAACAGCCTAATGTTTTATACACTCCTGACTTATTTGATTTGTTTTGTAAATTTCACCTAATATTTGTTGTACTAATTACTAATTAAAATACTAATTTTACTAATACTTACTGACTACAGTATTTATTACACCAAATCTTATTTTGTACTTACATACATAGGTATTAATTCTTAATACTATATTTGATTTTAGTAACAACAATAACAAAATAGCGCACTCGCTCTTAGCCTAGAACTTACGCCTTTGTACCGCCTTTGGTTTGAAGGTGTCGTCGGTAGGCGACAAATTGTCGTTCGCATCGCTCTCAGCTTTTAATGAACCTGTAAATTAATTATTTCCAAATAGTTGTACATCAGCTGCAATTCTTTCTGTAATCTCTTCTCTGTTAATCAAAAATAGTGACGATAGTTGAAAGGGGGCTGACCTCGAAGGGGTATGGCAATTTTCATTAAACCCATACTTTCCCATGGACTAATTCGGTGCCTTTCATTTACTGTTGATAACTATAAGTTAGAGAATAGCCCCCCTGATTGGTTTCTACGCAGCATCGTATCGGAACGCTTGCGGATAGTGTGCTAGCTATCCACATCAGCCCCCCGATTGCGTAAATCTTGACGATGATAATGGTATCCATTTAGGTGGTCTTAGGCATCAAAGTAAAATATACCATAACTTCATTGTATTAGAGCTCAATTTCGTGTATGCATTGTTAAAAGTTTAGGTATGTACGATGCGATCCATAACGCTCTATGTTAAAATCGGTTGTACTGAATTTGTGACTTTACATCAATGTAATCAAGGAATATTTTACTTTGATGGCCAAAGATGGTCAAGGAATACGATTTTCATCGGTTTTACACAATCGGGGGGCAGATCAGAGACAATTTAGAAATTATAAATTCCCAATTGTCTCTGCCGGGAATCGAACCCAAGACCTCCTACTACTTATAAGACCAATGTACCTTTAGAAGCTTCCATCAGTAACTGTATCATGTCAGGTCTCTCTATGTTGTTCTTTTCCCTGTGTTCCATCGTGCTCGTCACCAAGTGTCTGAAGAAGTCCATTATTTTAGGCGGGAAGACGCTTAAACCAACTTTCTGAGAAATAAATACAGACGTGATTAGAACCAACAATCAAATCGGAATCGTTTCGGTTACGGTTTTGGTTTCGTTTAGATTTTCGGTTGAAGATAGACTCAAACTATTTTTGATTTCTTTATAAATTGAAATTTTACTGTTCTTCCGCGCGTCGTGATTGGTTGAAGAAAGGGCGAATCAGCGCCCAATATCGAAGTTTGAATATTATTTCTTAGATTTATATGGAAATCTTGTTAAAGAGCGTCAATGGAGAAAGTGCCAGACGCAAGCATAAAACATAAGAACATTTAAACAAAAACAGCTGATGTATAGTTAGTTGTGGTCGTTATATTTTATTAACGTAACAAAGCAGTGACAGTAGTATGCCAGAAATTAAATACTTAAGTCATTTCTAAAATTATAGTGCTTCACTAATACCAATTTCTGGCACGCGAACTAGTGCGATTTAATTTTATTTTATTCTGTCATTAACTCTCTATCTATTAAGGTAGGCTACTAACAGACTATTAATAAACCTGTGCTTTTTATCAATCCCTGGTACATTTAGGATTCAGTAGACGCTCGGTCTGATTTGCTTTTTCAGTTTCAGCTCACCTTGGATATATAAGGGAAGACAGCGGTAAAGAAGAACATAAACCGCTGCCAGGCGCCCATCTTGAAGAGATGCTGGCCAGTCTTGTAGAACTGGTTGTCCCGGTCCTTCAGCGAGTCCACTTGCAGGCCGAAGGCGGCGGACGCGATGACGTCACTCGTGTAGCGACGAACCAGGTCCTCCACGTCGATGTCTTCGTCGATACGACCTGTGAACGACACGATGCCAGTAATCGTCATCGTTGATCGATCAAATCGATAGATTTCCACAGCTGGACAGTAGACTTAGGCCACTGGGATTTAGGTGGTACAGTGCCTTAAGCTAATGTTGTTCTTATGATAAGTCAAGACTCTATATAGTAGAGTCTTATAGAGAATCTGTATTCTAAACCTATAGGTTTAGAATACAGATTCTGCTTAGAAGAGCCGTCAAGAAACCCAGCAGTTGTTCTTTTGAAAACGCAAAATTTACAATAGGTATGTAGCCCTAAGATTAAAAATTACGATATCTCGCTCTATTTTGTCATCTTTTTGGCATCTAAATGCAAAGCCGATTGCTTCCACGCAACTTTGTCATTAAGAAATTCATTATTAATTATGTAATTAACTCTTTGTGGCTATTGGCTAAAGGCAGCTAAAATAACATAAATTACGCGCCGTGATCAGCAAGTGAATCCCTCTAATATAATTAAACCGTACTAGTAACTTTTAATGGTGTAGTTATAAATCGAATTAAACTCGGCGTAAACATTTGTAAAGCATATAGGTACGTGTTTGATTCAAGCCACGCTGTTACTACGCAATTATGGGTGATGGGGTAAACACATAAATCTCTGTTTACCGTGAAACTCACCGAAATACGTATAATTACGATGTAACGGTTTTATTTGTCATCATTAGGTCGATACTCGTTACATAGGTTTCTCGGTACTTTATAGTTTGTTACACGGTACTAACGTGTGTTTATTCATCTTTAAAAATGCATACATTTCGAGAGATCATCATAGCCTATAGCATCAACATTGAGGAGTTCGGGCCCGGAGTTCAAAGATAAAGTCTTGGTCTATACTTGGTGACTATTGTTGTAATCACTCCTAGCACAAGTTTTCATTTAATTGGAGAGGAAAGGGGAATACTGACAATATACCACAAAAAAAACACGAAAAAAAAATTAAAGTATTACCTGTATTTTTCGTAAGTTCACAATTCCCAATGTAACGCAATCAGCTGACGCTTAAAATACCTAAAGTAGTACAGGTGAATGCCCCGAGTTTTGGACATTGTTCATTGTCGGTTTGAAAATTACTGTAAATTACTAAGCCACTAATACTACAAGTATAAAACAAATACCAATGTATTGGATTATGTCTAGGTAGTATAATAATAGAGCTAAGTTTTCGAATGCGGTCTCCTTATCATCATATGGAGATAGATTACGCCCTGACTTGACACACAGGCTACTTTTTATCCTGGAAAAATCCACAGTTCCCACGGGATATTGAAAAAACCGAAATCTATAGTTACAGCTATAGGTAGATTACTGTAGCAAACTTCCTTGAAAGTAGGTACAAAGGTTGGAAAAGGGAACGGGAACTGGAAATCCAAGATTCCCTCGGGATTTGTGAAAAACCGAAATTCACGCGGGCGAAGCCGCGGGCAGGAGCTAGTACCCGATAATATAAAAGGCGCCTCACATGCGCTAGGACGTGATCAATGTACCGACGTGGCTTCATAAGTGCCCCTGGCCTTTACACTGCTCCACTTTTAACAGGAATTGATTGGCCCATCATATCACTAGCATCCGTTAGACTGACCTTACGTATGGTATCAATTGACTGACTATTTTGGTGGGCGGCTGTTTTGTAATGTTACCTATTGTACTTAGTGATTGTTGTGTATTCTACAATTATTTTGTATAATACACAACAATCACAAACAACAACATATTTTGTGTGTTTTTTGGTGTAGGTATCCATAGACACTCAGAAAAAAAGGGACCTTATCTATAGCTATACTTAATAAATAAAATTGTAGTGTCTGTCTGTAATATCAAAATAACTACCTCATATTAAGCTCATATGGTTATTTGAACGATACTATAACCAAATCACACGTTTTTAAAATTTTTGTCTGTCTGTCTGTCTGTTTGAACGGGCTAATCTTTGGAACGGCTGAACCGATTTTGACGGGACTTTCACATACAAGTAGAGAATTAACCAAAGAGTAACATAGGCTACTTTTTTAACCGACTTTCAAAAAAGGAGGAGTTGTGTTTTTCTACCTATGTACACCGATATCTCCGAGATTTCTGAACCGATTTGCGTAATTTTTTTCTTAATCGATAGAAAAACATTGCGACACTGTCCTACAAAAAATTTGGATTACAACTCCTCAATCCTGATGCTGTAGGGGATCTGATCCCCAAAACTAATGGGATTTAGGCACTGTCGGTTATTTAAATTAGACTTTATTGTTGAATGACCTCGAGTAGGTATATGTCCAACTCCTCAACCCTGATGCTGTAAGGAATTGCATTCTGAAATCGTAAGGATCCCACGGAATTTTTCCGTTTTGTGGACGGGTTACTACTTACTACAGATAGGCTACTTTTTGTTCTGGAAAATCAAAGTTCCCACGAGATTTTTACAAACCTAAATACACACGGGCGAAGCCGTGGGCATCATCTAGTCACAAAATACAATTTAAAAAAGTAGATTCTTATTCGTTGGATCAAGAGGTTGGGGAAAAAGTGTGCGCACTCCTTACGTTCTCATTCATGGGCTCAGACCAAATACAAGTTAAGGCAGAACAAGGCCTGCAATTCAAAATTCTTGTTATTGGTTTGAGATTACGGGATGGCAATTTAGAATGACCAGAGACATGCCTCGTTGGTCTAGTGGTTAACATATTCGACTGCAGATCACAAGGTCCCGAGTTCGATTCCTGGGTCTGGTAAATAATTGTGAGGTAATGCGTTTTTCTGTCAAGAAATTCTCAGTGCGAGCCCGGAGTTGATAGTTGGCGGTGTTCCACCCCACGTTGCACGTTAAGCAGTCGGTCCCGGTTATTAACACTATCATGTGACAATGATAATAAAATAAAAAAAGTGAGCAGTGATAGCCTAGTGGTTAGGACGACCGACTTCTAATCGGAGGTCGTGGGTTCGATCCCGGGGCACGCACCTCTAACTTTTCGGAGTTATGTGCGTTTTAAGTATTTAAATATCACTTGCTTTAACGGTGAAGGAAAACATCGTGAGGAAACCTGCATGCCTGAGAGTTCTCCATAATGTTCTCAAAGGTGTGTGAAGTCTGCCAATCCGCTTGGCCAGCGTGGTAGACTATGGCCAAAACCCTTCTCACTCTGAGAAGGAGACCTGTGCTCTGTAGTGAGCCGGTAATGGGTTGATCATGATGTGACAATAGTCGTTAAAACCCACCAACTCGCATTGGAGCAGCGTGGCTGGTCTAAGCTCTAAAGCCCTTTCTCGTATGAGAGAGGAGGCCTGTGCCCAGCAGTGGGACGTTAAAAGGCTCTAGTGGTGGTGGCGGTGGAGACAGATCAGGCGTAAATTTGATGGCTTTATGTGTTCTCCGAGGCACTTGATTGCACTACTATTTTCCGATCCCCGAGTTGGTATAATTTTACAATCACAAAATCTTTTTTGGTCTGTCCTAGGTCTTGACTCGGCAATTAAAACGAATCTTAAGAAAGTAAAAAAAAAAATAAGAGAACAGATTTTACATTTCAGTTTAGTTTCGAACTCTATCTGGGTGTATTTTTCCTCTTGATATTCTTATTTGCAGTACCTTTCAAATGGCTGACGATATTGGCACTGATATCTGTCATGAAAGGCAGCATCTTCCTCATCTTGGAGCCGGTGAAGGCGGGGCTGAGGGTAGTGCGCATGTCATGCCATCTGTCACCTAAAAAATACATTATTGTCAACAATAAGATATTAGTTAGATAAATTGTTTGGGCTTTACATAAAAACAGCGTTGTTACTCTCTGTATCCGCAATATTAGTTGAGTTCGGGTTTTTTCATTGGCAAAAAAATATGTATTTTTTTAACATAAGAGAAGAGAAAGACAAACTAATTATGTAAACTTAAATTAGGTAAAACAATCTATAATACCTTTTGGATATAAGTAAATGAAGCTTTCCCTAGTAAAAGTTACCGGTGGACACCACACTAGGAGACCTTTTTCGTGGGGTCCGAAATTATTAGTTAAGATTATTAGAGAGATTATTAGTTAAGTTAGATTCTAAGACTAAACTTGTGCAAATGTATATTGTGCTTAATATGTGTTTTGATCAACGAATAAATCATATTCTATTCTATTTTAGATATCAGCTATTTACAATATGAAAAATAACCAGCGGGCTGTGACGTTTGCGCCATCATAAACCCCTGTACCTTTCATCATAAGCAGGCTGCCTCCAAATAGTGGTTCCACCTCCTCAGAAAAGAACTCCTTGTGGTCGACAAAGTGATCGAAATCCTTAATTGTAATGGATTTCATCAGCTCCGGGTCTCGGATGATAAGGATTGGTGCGGTGCCTTCTATGTAGCCTACGTATCTGTAATAGGACAGTATCCCTACATATTATACAAGTATAAATTAAAAATCCCCCGACATTCGCCATATTGTGGTCGCGGCCATCTTCGATTTGCATAGTGCTATTCTACTAGTCAAGCCCTTTCATTTGATACCCATATTAACGGAGTTGTGAAAAAAAAAATATAATCTGCCATCATATTTCGTAGCAGCGGCCATCTTGGATCGATTTTCATCAAACATAGCTCTAACAACACTCTCGACTTATTCACCTTTCAAACAAAAAACCGCATTTAAATCGCTCAATTGCGTTTTCAAGAAATTCTCAGTGCCAGCCCGAAGTTGGATGCTGGCGGTGTTTCACCCCCGTGCCTCGGAGAGCAGAGTTCACCCGAGGCACGGGACGGTCGGTCCCGGTTATTATCACTATCATGTGACAATAGTCATTAAAGCCCGTCAATCTACACTGTCTAAGCTCTAAATTCCTCTCATCTATGACAGAGGAGGCATGTGCCCAGCAGTGGGACGTTAAAAGGCTGTAGTGGTGGTGGTGGTGGCTGTGTGACAGGGGTCTTTGGTATTTGTTCAAAGTTGAACACATTGCCATTCGGTATCAGTTTTTCGAGCGCACATCAAAGCGTTTAAAGTTCAAATTCACATTATTTGGTGGCGCTTGGGTAAGCGGTAAAGAGGTATCCAAACAAAAACATTTCATGTGAATAATAAGGCCAACTTCCTATCAAAAAGTTTCGGCCATTAAAAGTACTGATATCAAAAATTATGACCAAGTCCTTTGCTAGGCTCGATAAATGAAACCATACAGTTTTAGAAGGTATATCTTCTTCGATCACCCTCAAGCTGTCATACCATTCCTAATGATCCTGTTAAAATATTTTTAAATAATTTACCTATGTCTTACTAATAACACTATAATATGAAGCTCATTTGGGACTGAGAATAGTTTTATTGTTTTCAACTTGACAACATTTTTGTACTCCTTTGAATTTGTTTAATTTAAAAAATGTTGCCAAGTTGAAAACAATAAAACTATTCTCAGTCCCAAATGAGCTTCATATTATAGTGTTATTAGTAAGACATAAATTATTTAAAAATATTTTAACAGGATCATTAGGAATCGTATGACAGCTTGAGGGTGATCGAAGAAGATATACCTTCTAAAACTGTATGGTTTCATTTATCGAGCCTAGCAAAGGACTTGGTCATAATTTTTGATATCAGTACTTTTAATGGCAGAAACTTTTTGATAGGAAGTTGGCCTTATTATTCACATGAAATGTTTTTGTTTGGATCTCACTCCTTTTTTCTAAGTATTTCAAAGTTAATGCAATAAGTATAATGAAGTTGTGATGGCTTATAATCGAGTCTTTTTTCTCTCTTACGCTTCAGTATAATTAGGAATAGAACCCTATCACATTTTACGGTCTGATTAGATGTGGTTTAATCTTCAATACATAGTATAAAACAAAGTCGCTTTCTCTGTTCTAATTGGGTGAATTTTTATTTTGTTCGTCTGTCTGTCAAAATCACAGATAACAGAAATTCCACTCCAGAGTATTTCCACTCAGTGGTCAGTTTCAGAACTTAGAACCATACGGCTTAACTAAGAGAAGATTTTGAGTATTTGACTCTCATTAAGTTTAATGAATAGTATTAGATATTAGTGATACCTAGTAGCCGGAATCAACAGGACACCAAAGTCTCCTCCAAACCTCCAAAGTCGGCCACCCATCCATTTCCTGACTTGGGTCAAGGTTGCTTATCAAAATTATTAAGAAAATCGCGCTTCTGGTTTTATTGGCAAAGACGAATCTCAAACTACTGGAAGGAACGGGCTTAGGCACACAGATAGCTATTAATGTGGCGTACGACATCCGCAAAGAAAGGATTTTTGAAAATTCAACCCCTTAGGGGGTTTGAAATTTGTGTAGTCCACGTCGACGAAGTCGCGCCCGCGACTTCGATAAAAAAATATACCTCTTGGCGTTTTATTATTTACCTACACTTTACTTTTTATTAGAACTCAAGACCAGTAAGATTGACCCCTTGCTAGAAAACTTAAAAAGTCACATCTCCCTAAATAGTGCACCGATTTCGATGAAACAAGAACCATATATAGCTTCGAATAAAGTAAAATACATTTATTAAAACAAAATGAAAATTTGTTCAGTATTTTTTGTGTGATGTGGGAACAGACAGATTTTTATATATCTTTGCATTGGTCAGTGTCTGATGCAACTTTTGGACATTTTTCGATTTTTTCCTTCATATACACACTAAGACTCATCTTCTTACCAAATTTCAACATTCCACATACACGGGAAGTGCGTCATAATTTTGATCAGTCAGTGAGTAGGTCTTGTTTTATGTGATTTTCAAACCTCTGTATCTCAGAAACGGTTCAACTTGAAAATTTGAAACTTTCAATTTATCATCACATCCACGAGTTTAACTTATATTTCAAATTTCGTAGGATTACTATCCCGCGAACCAGAGTTATGAGGGGGGTCAAAACAGCTCGAAATGGATCGTGTAAATAACACACTCATGCGACAAGGCCGGAGGAACTTGGCCTGGCGCACTTCGTGCGCCTAGATAAAGATAGCCCTTTTGAGGGAGTTTAATATTATTGAAAAGTAGGTATACTCGTATTTTCCCAGACGATAAAGACCTATCGAATACAGAGTAAAATTATTGTTGTTTGTGAACAAACATAAATAATTCGATTATACGCGGAGACATTTTTAAAATCCTTTTCTTAGTTTTTTTTTGTAGGTATATTTTTAGTGTTTGTATTCGGATAAAAATAATTAATTCATCAATCAATTTCATAATTGCGCGGTGTAACAAAAAAAGCTGTTAATTGGCTGTTAGGTCGAAAGTCATGAGATTAGATACCTACAGTTATTTGTTTTTTTTTTTTCTTCAAGTGCTTATCTTTGCATTTAATGTGTTTTGAATTTTTTATTCTTATTCCTTTTGTCAATTATCAATGAACTTGGATTTCGACTAGATTCAAATTAAGGTTCTCAAGATTTGTACTTTGTACATTTTTTTATGTCAATCAATATTTTGAGAGTATATGGAAGTATTGGTCCGGTAGCCGACGATCAAATTATTTGGTATATTAATAACAAGTTGAATTTTCGTGAGTAGGTTCGTTTCGACGTGACAACCAAGTTTTTTATTTACAAAAATTCTCGATGGACGTAGCTACTCGAGTGCGCTGGTGTTAAACATTTCGATTCGCTCGGGTGGGAAATTGTTCCACTTTTGTAGGACTATGTAGCCATTTCATTATACAAGTATTTACTAAGCATAAAAAAAATCAGCTAGTTATTATTGCAATCGGTCAACAAGAGGTAAAGTTCTTAGGTAAACTAAAACCCGACTACGCTTAGTACTTAATAATTTACTTAGTCTATACTAATAAATAAAATTGAAGTGTCTGTCTGTAATATCGAAATAACTACCTCATATTAAGCTCATATGGTTATTTTAACGCTACCATAACAAAATCACACGTTTTTAAATTTTTTGTCTGTCTGTCTGTCTGTCTGTCTGTCTGTCTGTCTGTCTGTTTGAACGGGCTAATCTTCGGAACGGCTGAACCGATTTTGACGGGACCTTCACATACAAGTAGAGAATTAACCAGGGAGTAACATAGGCTACTTTTTTAACCGACTTTCAAAAAAGGAGGAGTTGTGTTTTTCTACCTATGTACACCGATATCTCCGAGATTTCTGAACCGATTTGCGTAATATTTTTTTTAATCGATAGAGAAACAATGCGACCCTGTTCTGTAAAAAATTTGGATTCCAACTCCTCAATCCTGATGCTGTAGGGGACCTAATCCCCAAAACTAATGGGTTTGAGAAACTTTCGGTTATTTAAATTGATATTGGGGGTACCAATTAAAGACTTTATCGTTGAATGAACTCGAGTAGGTACATATCCAACTCCTCAACCCTGATGCTGTAAGGAATTGTATTCCGAAATCGTGGGGATCCCACAGGATTTTTCCGTTTTGAGGACGGGTTTCTACAGATAAGCTACTTTTTGTTCTGGAAAATTAAAAGTTCCCACGGGATTTTTAAAAACCTAAATCCACACGGGCGAAGCCGTGGGCATCTTCTAGTATAAAATAATAATTGAGTGTGCAGACACGTCAAACTTATAACACCCCGTCGTTTTCGCATCGAGGGTTAAAAATCGGCCACAAACATACATACATAGACTGCTAAAATCATAACCCTTCCTTTTGACTTTGCCGTAGTCGGGTAAAAACAAAAACTCACTTTTCATCCGGGAACGCCCGATACACCTTGTCCAGGTCATCAACAAAATGACTCATCAGGAAAGTGGAACTCAAAACATTTCCAAAAACCGGCACCCCGGGCAAGTATTTCACCCCCCGCTTGTCGTAATAGCGGTGCACCCATTTGTACAAGTATAGAAAGTACGCTAGCAGCGCAGTCAATAGGAAGACAATGATTTCGACGATCATTTCGTTTGGATGTCGCCCGTGTACTAACTTACTGTAGTAGTTTGATCGGTCATCGCTAGTCACAGCGTGTGTACTGTAGGGGATATTATGTTCTAGCTGAACTGATTACTGCGCAGTTGAAGTACTGTAAGATACAAGCGATTGCGAGATAAAGAGCTAATAGGCATGCGATAAAATTATTCATTGTGGGAGTATTCATCGATCGAAAAATAACGATTACTTCAGATTATTTCACGTACGTATGTGGGTGAAAATTTATTTTTAAATAACTTCGAAAAAAGGAGTCTATCAATTCGTCACGTATGTATGTATGTTATACTATTGGAGCAATATGTTTAAATAGGATAAACTATTAGGGCTTCCAAAAAAATATACAAAAATTGTAGGTGTATGTTTTTATGTATGGATGTTTGTCCACGTATTTCTCCGAAACTGTTAATTGGATTGTGACCATTCTTTTATTGGCTAACGTTTATTTCAATTTTCAACTTAGGGAAGAGTACAAGTTTCATCAAAATCGGTTCAGTAGTATTCAAGATATAATATTCGTCTAAGTATCTCTATTAGGCAGTGACTTAGTCAGATATTTGAATAGTCACCACTGTCACCCACCGTCGCCCGCAACGTAGAAGTAAGTATAGTAGTATTAGAAATAAAGAACACAAGAAGCCACACATAACAATACTACTTAAAGTATTACGTACGTCTTTACCAGTATTCATTCGCTTGTACGAAATGTCGGAGGTGTGATCTGATCATTCCAAGAAGCAGAGTGACAAATTACTTAAGTTTAAGTAGTCTGAGATGTCGCTCAACGCTTATGAATTGGACCACGTCCGTTCATCTTTATTCAATTGAAGAAGCTACTATCAATATTTTGCTGAGTAATCGAGTGTCCTCTAAAATTGTTTAATACGTTGTTTTGCTTTGATACGCTATATGTTTTGATTTATGTCCAGCAGTGGGCGTTTATAAGCTGAGACTGCAGTTGGGCATAATCTTATGCCACTAATGTCCAACGGCTTTCAACGATTCAGTTACTATATTATCATATTATTAGTATCGGTATTTGTACTAATAATTCTGTGGTATCGGATATAGTTCCTAGTAATCTCGCTTTGACTCTGAAAGCCTTGAACTTTTAATCAAAATTGGACAATACACCATCAGATAAAATTTTACCCGAATTTCGACCGACTTCAAAGCCAAAAGATGTTATAGTCGCCTTACCGTTACACTCAGCTTAGATTTGTAACCTAGCCTGTAGCCTGTAGCCTGTAGGTAGTTTCAGTTTATTTATTTATTTATTTATTAAGGACCGCCAACAGAGCAACATCAAAAATCATGCCAAAACAAAAATTACAGGTACCAAGCAGATATGCCACCCCAACCATAAAGGCAGCCACAGCATGAAAACAGACAAGCCGTAATACAACATAACTACTAATATATCTGAACACATATATACAAACACAAAATTGAATATATAAGAGAGCATGAGTATTTTACACGGGTATTCTTGCACCTTTATCCGCGCTTGCATTAGATAATACATAGTAGGTGTAGACTATACACATACAGGCGATACAAAGTGCACAGGAAAGCCTTATAAATATAAAGTGGTGTTAGGGATAGCACCACTTACCTCGCGGTACTTGTACTACGTACGCCAGTTTGCATTTTGGGGTGTAAGTGGCCCAAATTCCATTTTTAGGGTGTATGTGGTCAAAGTCAACCTCACCTGCGCGTGGTGCACCTTTTTTTTTTGACGTGGTGGAAAAACTTGTATAGGTACCCCTGTTCTGCGGCCGAATGCGGCAGAACGAAGGTTATGTGGGACTTCACCAGGTATACCCACTAAAAACCACCACGGCATGACTCTCATGCTGTCTGTGCTGGACGCCTGGGGAACCCAAAGTATGCATCCCAGGCGTCCGGCAGCCGCCCCAGCTGGGGCTCCCGCTCGCCTCTGGGCTGTCCCTCTAGAGGCTCACGCCCTCCCGTAATTTTTTAACGAGGTTTTCTTCCTCTCGCGATGGGCATCGCTGCCCCCCGCCCCGGGGTGTCTCACCCCCAGTTTCATCCGCAGTGCCCTCTGCTAATCAGAGGGACACGCGGAGAAACCTCCCTCCGCCAGGTCATTGGCCATGGCTAATAATATCCCCGTAGGAAAATTATTAACCATGTTACCGGGGCGCACTGGCCCGAATACTGCTCTTCCCCTCGGACGTATCCAAGAGGACCAGCAGCACCCAGGCACACTTGGAGGTTACCTGGCTAGCACCCCGCGCGTGGTGCACCCTGCCAATATGCTAACGAGGCCCTGACCCTCTCAGTCCCTCTACGGGTCGTTGTGCCTGATACCACACAACTTAATCTAGATGGTATCACCGCTTTGTGATAGGATTCTATTACAATCCGCCTGGCTAGCGACCATAATTCAGCCGTAATCACAGGGTGAAAGCCTCCCTTCCCGATGCCAAATAGCAGAAGGTAAAGACAACTCTCTGCCAAATATAGCTGATAGCTTAGTCTTAGACTTCAGCCTCCCTTTCAAGGATACTTACCGAGTTCGATCTCTGGCACGCACCTACCTAACTACCTTTTCCGAGTTATGTGCGTTTTAAGCAATGAAAGATCACTCTTTCTAACGGTGAAGGAAAACATCGTCAGGAAACCTGTCTGAGAGTTCTCCATAATGTTCCCAAAAGCATGTGAAGTTTACCAATCCACACTTGGCCAGCGTAGTAAACTACAGCCTAAACCCTTCTCATTCTGAGAGGAGATCCGTGCCCTGTAGTGGGTTGGTAATGGGTTAATAATGATGATGATGATGCCAAATATTTCGGTCTACCTACGCTAAGTAGTTGTAGTATCTATTTATGGTGCTTGAAATTCTTTCAACAGGCTTTATTTCACAATACAGATGAGTAGGTAAAAGTGGTACTTACTTTAAAAACAGCATCAGCTATTTCAATTAGTGGTTGCGTTGTCTATTTATCAAAAGTGTCGTAGGGAGTCGCTGGATACAAGTGGTTCAAGATCGAGGCGTGTGGGAGTCCGTACAAGAGACCTATGTCCAGCTGTGGATGATGACGCGTGATTGCAACAGACATTAATTTTATTTTAATGAGTGTACAAAATGAATTATTGACAACTTTTGTCTGAAATAAAATTATTATTTTATTTTATTTTTTTGTTTCATTACCTATTCTAAATAACTTTTTAAATTGTGCAATAGCTTTGTGCTGTAATCTATTGCTGTTTCAAATTAAATTTAAATCTTTACTTAAAATGGTTGGAAACTTCCCGGCATTAATTCAAGTGCCTTTGGAAAGTTTAGCAGTTCATTTGAATGAATGATATTCGCAATTTGCAATTTATTTTAGAAAGGAACTAAAACAGCTAGTGAACAAGATTGATTTATTTCTATTAATTTATGATTATTTAATAAAATGTCTGTAAAAAATGGACGGACAAACGAACGAAGCTATGAAGGTTCCTTGTCTACAAAAACAAAAAATATTTTTAAAGTATCCTCAACTTTTGTTGCCAGGCCTCAGATAGCTACTAAACGACAGGGCCGCCTTTTGTATTCTCAGAGTACTTATTTCTTCTTGTATACTTATTTCCTTACTTAATAATATATTAATACTTCTTTCTTAAAATCTCTATATACTTACTTTGAAAGACTTTGTAAAGTTTGTTAACATAAAAAGGTAAGTTTTCACCAAATTTAGTGGTTTTATTTTGTAAAAGATAAAAATGAAAAACTAAAGACTTGGTTATTTGATTGATTTCCACATACATTTTGAGGTTATGTGAAAAAATTATATATTCAAAAATTGTAGATCTTTTTATTAGTACCTACAAATTTGCTATTTAACTTTTTTCCATAGGACTTGCAGTTTTGCTGAAAATCGAGATGAATCGTTTTTTACGCTTAAGAACTCACCCCCCTCCACTTCCCGACCTCAGATCGCCCGTAAATTATTTTATCTACTCTCATATCATAAAATTCCGAATATGAAATCAAAATGTGTCATATATTGGACTACTTTATTCACATACATCTATAATATTTAAAAAAAAATTAAAAAAGTTCATTATAACACTACTTTGTTAGGAAATTATTGCAAAACAATGTTAAAAAATAATTTTTTCTACATTATAGTACAGGCACTGGGTTCTGGTATTTTTGAGCCATGCCGGGTGTTTATTATTATTATTATTATTTAATACTTTATTGTACACCAAAAAAACATAAATTAAACAAAAGAAACATTTTAAAAGAAATAGGTACAATAGTTAGTTTACAATAGTTAGTTAGTTTAATTTTGTTACTTACAATGATTATCCCGCTATCAAAGTTACCCTATTACTACTACTGCGAAAGTGTGGCGGTAGCAAGATGCGGCCAGAGGACAGAGTGTAGTGCTACCATAATTGACCATAGACGCACTGCACGCACCGCACATTCGAAATTGACAATTGAATTTTGGCGCCTATTATTTAAATTTTTAATTTATTATTTATTTACTATTCAGTTTTTGTAACTCAAAATTTTGCAAGTGATTTTTGTTGCGCGGAAAAATGTCTAGCAGTGATACTGAAGAGAATTTAACTCCACCAGACATTCTGGAAATAGCATCGGGAATGACAAATAATCTTTTGCCAGCAAAATCAAAGAAAATTTACGATAAATGTTACCAAGATTTTATGAGTTGGAAAATTTTGAAAAAAACCACTTCATTTTCAGAAAATGTAATGCTAGCATATTTCCAAGAATTATCAAATAAATTTAAGTCTTTGTCCTTATGGGCTAAATACTCAATGCTCAAAAGTATATTGAGTATCTACAACCAAATCGATATTATTAAATACACAAGACTGATTGCTGTTTTAAAAAGAAAATCGCAGGGCTTTAAGGGAAAAAATGCAAAAACGTTCTCCCCTGAAGAATTGAGTACATTTATAAATTGCAATATCCAAAACATGAATACTTATTATAATAAATAATTTTGTTAATTTCTTAGTCTTTTCTTTTATACGTAAGATACCTATTGATGAGCTTAGATAAAGTAGTGTATGAAACTCTACATAATTAGTTATTAAAACACTCGTGTAATACTATTAAAAAACTCGCCTGCGGCTCGTTTTTTAAACTAACACTCGTGTTTTAATAACCTCTATTATGCAACCGTTTCATAAACTACTATTTCCTTTAATTTTTGTTTTATTCTCTTCCTTTACCAATGCGTTTCATCTTACTATTTTTTTTTGGTTTCAAAAATTATCGACCCTGCAGGGCGATTCAGAACACTTCGATTCGGTTCCGGTTTCGACAACTACCCTGTCGATACGGTTATTCTGAATTGAAAATACATCTTATCGTACGATAACTTACCGAATCGATCGATAATTACGTTATCGAAGTGTTCTGAATTACTTATCGTACGATAAGATGTATTTTCAATTCAGATTAACCGTATCAACAGGGTAGTTGTCGAAACCGGAACCGAATCGAAGTGTTCTGAATCGCCCTGCTGGTCTATTATGAGTTGCCAGCGCTGTGGTAACACAATAACATTGATATAAAAATATTCTTCTATTCTATTGTATTCAATATACAATTATAGAAGATAATACAACGTTGTACAAGATAGACGTGTTGTGACAAAACGTATTTTTTGTGTGACAAAACATATTTTTTTAAAGAATATAGTAAGTATGTATATATAATTTAAATAAGAATTATATTCATGCTGAACATGATTAATATTGCCCTTTCTCCTCAAACTAAGCGTATAGCTTGTGTACAGTATATTGTGTTACGATAATACTCTCGGTGCCTCTACTTGGTTGTTGCCCCTAGCTCGGGCTGTCAGTATCTACCTTGCTATTTTATTCTCGCCTACCGATGGCGGATTTCACCCCACCACTGAAATAGCGTTGCAATCAGGTGTGCCTAGCCTATGAGTATTGCTATGCTAATAATACAAATGATTTCGATCGGTACTAAATATTTGGTAATTAAGTGATTCCATATATTATTCTGAATTCAGATTCTCACGTCATTTTATAAAATCATGACTAATTATAACGGTAATAAATCAATAATTTTATCAAATCACAACGTTATTTTATATAATCATGGCTAAATATAACGGTAATAAATCAATAATGATAACAAATCACAACAATTGTCAAAAGAAAAATACCAAACTATGTTTTGAGAAAAATATTATTAGTATGAGTTCGAGGAATACAATATCCAGTATTAAAAATAAATCAAATCGAATACACAAAGTTCCTTCCCATAAAATAAAAAATAAAGCAAATTCATCCATGTGTAATTTTTTTTATAACAGATAAAATAGAATAAAAATACGAGCTTAAATGTGAACCTCGTCCGTTTTTGCAAGTTAGTTTAAAGCAGTTGCGAAGTCCTTGGTTCCAAACGAATCCAGGAGCCATTTTTGGGTCGAATGCTAAAGGGGTGTGCTTTTAGCTGTATGGGGTCGGTGGTCTTTGCGCATTTCACGATCCTGAAGTTGAGCACTAGGTTGTATATAAAGACTTTCAGTTCCATGAGGGCGAATCTGGAACCTGAAAATAAGGGATATTTTTATCATAATATTCACTTACTAGCTGACCCCTGCGACTTCGTTCGCGTGTTTATAGATTTTATATACGATCGGATCGGATCCCATAGTTCTTTTATGTAGGTACCTAAACTAAATGTAGCCTAAGTTACTCCTTATAACATTGAAAGTTCCATTAAAATCGATCCAGCCGTTTCGGAGATTAGCTGGAATAAATAGACAGACCGACAAACATAAATTTAAACGCACACCAGTTTAAAATAAGCCGTACATTCAAAGATCCGGGTCCTAAGTTATTTGAACCCAATACTGAGGATTGTAATGTCTGTCATTTCTAAACTAAAAAATCTATGACCTTGAAATATTTACGGGACAATACTTAAAGTACTACCTTTCTAACAGAAAAAGAATGAGTGAAATCGAATAACGCGTTAATGAATTACAGCTAAATACACGTTTTAACTTTCATCCCCTCTCCCAAGGGAACCGTGCTGAATTTCGGGATAAAAAGTATCCTATAACCTACCTCGGAGTATAAACTCAAATCGTACCAAGTTTCATTCGAATCCATTCAGTAGTTTCGGCGTGATGCGCGGCCAAGATACAGACAGACAGACAGACAGACAGACAGACAGACAGACAGACAGACAGACAGACAAAAATGAAACAAATTGCAGTTTTGGCTTCAGTATCGATTATAGAGTGCCCTCCAACAAAAATTTTCAAAATATCTTCAATGTACAGAATTGGATCTGTTACAGTTTTATTATATTATAGATAAACTACCTACATAAAGTTGAAAACCGTCTAGAAAAATAGAAACGAGGTGATACTTTTTTACCCCCCTACGGCAAAGTCAAAAGGAAGGGTTATGATTTTAGAAGTCTATGTATGTACATATGTATGTCTGATATGTATGTAACGTCTGATATCCTGGTAAAATTTCTCCTAGATTTTGAAGAAGAATTTAATAATGCTCTTACCAAGACAATTCCTAGGTCCCATTCCGAAGGGCATGTAGGTGAAGGGTTTGATGTTGTGTTTGTTCTCATCGGAGAATCTGTCGGGGTCGAACTTGGTCGGGTCGGGGTGGTACTGGGGATCCATGTGGATGGAGTTCACTAGGTTGTAGACAACGTCGCCTTTATTTAACTAGAAATAAGTAACAAGTTCAATTATGTACATGTGTGTCATAATTTTTTACATTGTTATGGCTTTTACTTTGGTGTTTTCAACAGAGCAACTGCTGAATTTTTTCCAGTTCATCTCACCAGCGCTTTCCGAACCGATAGAGTAGTATTGAAGATTATATATACATATATTATTTTTTACCATCGGAAAGTAAAGATTTCAACAAACAGAACGCACACCTACTTTTTGAAAAAAGCTGATATTTTGACGGGTGAATTTTCGATTGAAAATTAGGGTGCTTTTTCGATATTAAGTCTGTCCCTGGTCTATATTACGGTTACTTACTTGCACCGGTTTGCCCCCTTCCCTCGGCGGGGGTAGCTCGTAAGGCTTGGTGCAAACCCTGTCCATGATAAGAGCGGCGGCCCATTTCCTTTCCGTTTCTGGAATTCATACTATAGTTTTACAAAATCTTGCCTGATTTGTTGCACGTTTTAATTTTATTTTTATACTTTCGTTTGGCAAGTTCACGTACTCCCTCGATCTTTGAATAGGTATTTTTAATTTATTAAAGAGATTTTTAAAACATATTTTCAATTAAACTACCGTTTACGAAATAAACCCACCATGAAATCAATTGTTTCCAAATATTTAAGAAATATTTACCGCATATCACACAATCCAAGTATTTCAAAGCAGGAAGGTTTTCGTAAGTCAATTCCCCGTACTTCTCCTTGAGGCTTCTGACTTCCTGGTACAATTTCTCCTGGATATCGGGGTTGATGGTCAGTTCATGCACGCACATCACCAGGGCAGTAGCACAGCTCTCGTAGCCGGCCATGAAGAAGATGAACACCTGGCCGGTTAGCTCAGTTGGAGTCCACTCTAAACAAGCATAAATTAAAAATTTAAAATAAAACCGGTCAAGTGCGAGTCAGACTTGCGCACCGAGGGTTCCTACTCCAGAATTATAAGTACAATCTGTTTTTCATTAGTTTGTCTTAACAGGTAAGGTGCTAATTAAGCTAGGCCTCCAAATTGTATGAGCCCTCATACAACTCAGAGGTCTATCTTAATTGGCTCAACTATGTATGTATGGTGACACCCTTTAATTTCCAACTTTTTTTAGTTTTTGGAATTTTTCCTTTATTTGTGCTGCAAGACCTGGCTTTTTGCCAAATTTCGTAATTCTAGGTCAACTGGAACTACCCTTTCGGTTTTCGACCCAAAACCTATAGGGTACTTCCGGTTGACCTAAATTTGTCAATTTTGGTTAAAAGCAAGGTCTTCCAGATCAAGTGAAGGGAAAATTCCGAATAATAAAAAAACTTGAAAATTTGGTACTTACAAGTTTTCGTGAAAATCTTGCACATATTATCTTTTTATCGTGTGGACTCAGGACCTTAATTTTTATACACCTAATAGGGACTATAGTAAGTATTCTACTATTAATTTTAATATTATAAATGTGAAAGTGTGGATGTTTGGATGTTTGGATGTTTGTTACTCAATCACGCCGTAACTACTGAACCGATTTGACTGAAATTTTGAATGGAGATAGTAGTAGTAGTAAAGTTACAGACCTGAAAATCGGCATTTAGATTATTAGTTTTAAATAATAAAATTCTGTATATTTTATTTTGAAAAATCTTAAGGCCGCTCTCTTCACGCGCTTCTCCATACAAACGTATTACGCCTATTATTCTAATATTTGTCGCAATAGGTCTAAAGTTAAGCCAGATATCAATTTATATCTCCATTATCTATGCCATAAAATAAAAATATTAGTAAAATTATATTTATTTTGAAAGTTATGACGCTTGAAAAATCACTATTTTTGGGCAAATTTTGGGGCAACTTCGTGCGTAAATAAACTATATAAGAAACTTGAAAATTGAAAAACGACCGAAGTCTTATCATAGGTCACTTCATAATAATTAGAAATGTCTTTAGTTCATGTAAAAAATTGCCAAATATTTGCTAAAATAGGCGAAATACCAAACCTAGATTTGCATCTTTTTACTTTGCCGTTTTTCACTAAAAATCATGATATCTCAAGCAAAATTTATTTATTTAATTAATTTATTATTTATTTATGTATATATTTTTAGTACTCTTCTTTACTGAAGACGTCTCGCTCTCTAAATGCAGAAATCACTGTTTTAGACTCCACTCACCAACGATTTGTCGATGCCATGGAGAGGCCTCTTAAGGGTGGAAAGTTTTAAAGGGAAGTTTTAAATTACTGTTATTATTAACTTGAAAGTTGGAAGGTAGGTTTTTTTATAAGGCGTAGATATCAGCCTAGAAAATATTTTATGAAATTCCTCCCCTATGAGGGTAAAATGGGGGTAGGACGGTTATATGAAAGTTCTGTTTTTGAAGTTACAGATACGAAAATCGGCATGTAAGCTATTAGTTTTAAATAATAAAAACCTATTTAAATTATTTTGGTATATCTCTTCTTAAGGGTGGTAAAATAGGGGATGGAAGTTTGTACAGGGAAGTTTGAATTATTGTTATTATTAACTTAAAATTTGGAAGTTAGGTTCTTTCTTTCCTGCACCCAGCAAACCAAAAGAGAGACGGAACACCGTGGGGTTTTAGTTGGTCAAGTCCAACATAATTATTTAACGTGGGGAAATCCGTCATGGATACCACCGTGCCCGGGGAAGCACGGTGGTATCCATGACGGATTTCCCCACGTTAAAAAAAAGGGGGTAGGCATCAGCTAAGAAAAATTTGACGAAAATCCACCCCAAAGGGGGTAAAATGGTTTAATTATATTATGACATCAGTTTATGAACTTAAATATAAAACAGGAATCCTGTAGGTACTAATTATCATGGGAAATAAGTGCAGATTTACGTGATTTTTTGCAGTTGCATTTTTTTAGTTGAAACCTGGAGAGACAGACAGGCTACTATTTTATCCCGGGAAAACAAAGGGTTCCCGTGAGACTTTTGAAAAGTCTAATACCGCGGATGAAGTCGCGGGCAACAGCTAGTAACGTCATAAGCAAACATTTCGTCTCTATCACTTGTTTCACGCTCTCGCTTGCACGCTCGGCTCAGGCGGAACGTTTAGCGGAACGTGACAATCAGTCATACCTTTTCGTTCATCGATTTATAATAAGACGTTATCACGTCAAAACTTTAAAAAAAAAATTAAACATTGTGTGATGTTGCACACATGATGATATATGTAAGCGGGCTCACCTAGAAAAGATACGGCAGTTTCATTAAACCCATACGTCTGATCGAATTTTACGCAGTGTCGTACCGGAACACTTAATCGCTTGGCGGAACGGTTTTGCCGGTAGGATGCTAACTAGCCAGACCAGACCAGAGACAATTTAAAAATTATAAATTCCCAATCTGCCCCTGCCGGGAATTGAACCCGATACCTCCCACTTATAAGAACAATGTACCTTTAGAAGCCTCCATCAGTAACTGTATCATGTCGGGCCTCTCTATGTTGTTCTTTTCCCTGTGCTCCATCGTGCTCGCCACCAGAGTGCCTAGTGGGAGATTTTTTACTTATTCGGTCGTGAAAAAGTTAACTACAATTTGTATGGGATCGAAACAGCGCCATCTAGTTACAACATTGAGAAACAAAATATGTGAGTGTGAGATTCTTACTCCCTCGTAACCGACTAGTGACAATCGACAAACATTCGACAGTGAGAATGTTAGCGCACGTGATTGGTTGTTTCAAGGACATTGCGAATACGATGTGAGTGCGTGTTTAAAATTGTGACATTTGAGACGAAAAGTGAGTAACGCCATCACATAAGCGATCGAAAAGTTGTCACGTACATTTTTAGAGTGAAAATGGAGTGAAATAATTGATTTAAGACATTATTATGATTAAGTTTTGTGTGAAATTATGGCAGCACGGTTTTTCTTCACTGGGAGGATGTTTGCGGCCGTCAAGGCACAAAATGACCGCAATTAAGATATTCGTAAGGAGGTTAGACTTCACGCATCTTTCAAGTGATCAATACAATGAACTTGTATAAGTACTTATTTAAGTGTAAGTAAAGTATATTGTAAATAATTATAGATCAATAAATAAAACAATTTGAAAAAGTTTAAAACATTCTTTTATTCACAATCATAAAAAGTATTAAAAATACCTATTATTTTTGCACGAATATTAATACTTATAGGTAGGTACTTAGTTACTAGCGCTTGCGAGAGAGTTTTCCAATTTTTGAAGTTATTAATTCTGCCTCTTGCATTGGAGCATGGTTCGCTGAGATCTCCATGTCTAAAACGTATAGGTACCTACCTAACCAATAAACACAGGATCTCAAGTTCACAAACACCAAATAACTTAAATCCACTTATTGCTCCATAAACGTCACCATTAACTTAAGTTGGGTTGAACTAGTTCTCATTTTTAGTTATTGTTATTTTAATAATAAGCAAAACATACGTTGTATGTAATATGTAGCTACAAAAACATAAACAAACAAAGACGAAGACGTTATAATCACTCTAACTTTGATAGACCCTTGCTTTCATTAAAATCACGTAATAAAAATGTCATACAATATTTGGCCGGTTAATCTCACGACGCGCGCGTCTTTTCGCTTCTCACGGTGAGTTGACATGAATCGAGTGGTTAGATCAACGCTAACTTACACTCACTTGTTTTCGATTGTCGATGCGGGTGAAGTTTATTCGAATAACGCGATGTTAAAGTCATTCGAATAATTTTGTGTAACTCCCACTCGGCACTCAGGTGTCTGAAGTAGCTCCTTATTTTTGGCGAGAAGACGTTCAAACCAAGTTTCTGAGAAATATCATAAATACAGAGATGATTACAAGAAAAAGTTCGTAAATTAAAACCCGGCTACGCTTAATTTAATATAAAAGAATAATGTAATGCGAATGCGCAAGGCAAGCAACTAGTGGCGCCATCTGTTATGTCTATCCGAAACTAATTTCATAAACTAGAAGTCCGCCTAAAAATCACTTCTCGATTTTTTCGTAAATAAAACGTAGCCTATGTCACCCGGACCATAACAACAAATCAATTGATACCACATTCATCGAAATCGGTTCAGTAGTTTAGGCAATATAACGGTGGTACACACAGAATCTCATACGAAAATTGTACACAAACATACATAGGTACATACAAGAGATACATAGATACATATTTATTTATTTATTTAATACTTTATTTATTTATTTAATACATATATACATAGATATATATAAGAGATACATAATATATACATAGATACATATAAGAGATTTCTTCCGCTTCCCAAGATTTTGAATAAGGCGTAAGAGAGTACTTAGTAAAAAGGAGAGTGAGTAAAAAAGTCACTGCATGCTAAATATAGCTAAATATTGACACCGCAATGTTCTTGACAGTCTTTGATTAATAATAAATAACACGCACGTCTTTAAGATCCCAACACTATTTCTGTCCGATTTTCTTATCCGATTTTGTCCGATTTTGACACCTTTGTTAAAGCCCAAATTAGACGGTTCATTTTACGGGATTTTTGCTTTTATTTTCAAGGCTTCATTGATGAGTCAATTTGGGCTTAGGTAAAGCCCAAATTAGACGGTGCCCCGTTCATCGTTTATATTTGCGATGAACGATGCACGATACGATATTTGCTATGGCACAGTGCCTGTGAACGATGAACGGTCGGTGTTTAAACGGTTCATTTTCGATAACTCATCGATGAAGCCTCGAAAATGAAAGCAAAAATCCCGAAAAATGAACTGTCTAATTTGGGCTTTAGGACGCTCCCCGCTCCGCAGGACGCACCCGCTCTCAGCTGGGCCACAGACCTCTACTGGTATACATGAGATAGTCATTGTATGTTTTGTGCAATTACACAAATACTACACGGTACAGTAAAATTCCGGTAAACTAGCGGTCTAATTTGCCATTTCACTTGTTTCCCGCTCACCTTGGAAATATAAGGGAAAACAGTGGTACAAAAGAACATGAACCGCTGCCAGGCGCTGAACTCGAAGAGACGCTGGCCAGTCGTGTAGAACTGGTTGTCCCGGTCCTTCAGCGAGTTCACTTGCAGGCCGAAGGCGGCGGACGCGATGACGTCACTCGTGTAGCGACGGACCAGGTCCTCGACGTCGATGTCTTCGTCGATACGACCTGTGAACGACACGATATCGGTCATCGTCCTATCTTCCATCGTCCCATTGTCAGACGTCTACTGCTGGACATTAGTTTCGTGCATGGAACGCCACAGAACACGATCTTGTACCACGCAAATCGGTTCACAAACCTCTAAGTAATCGGTGAACATACATAGAAAAAAAAATACGTGCCGAATGAGAACCTCCTCCTTTTTAGAAGTCGGTTAAAAATCGACCTGACGGATGTTACATCCCATCATTGTGCGCCAAGCCACATTCAATTCGTGTAAGTAAAATCAGAATATCCACTTTTGAATGCGAGCGCGGTGAA